>JARHVA010000842.1:1647500-1747500 GCA_037957365.1 Torreya grandis
ATGAGGACAAGTTACACAATTTCATTATCAAATACCAAAATTAATTCCCTACAACTATCGATGTTTAAACTAGGCCCTTATGCCAAAATTTAACAGCCAAAATTTTATCCTAAATAAAACCCTGAAAAATACTACTATTTTTTTTGTTTTTCTTGAGTAACACTAACTCCACACTAGTAAACACTCAAAATATTAACCCCTTCACACACATACACACTCTGATTGCATACATATTATAAAATCACAACCAATATAAAGGAAACCTTAAAGTAACACACTCAATGTACGTCACTTACTACATAGTTTCTCACCTTCAATATTAAAATATGAGATACATCAAGGTGTACAATAAGCTTGTTGTGATTAAGTTGTGTTGACTACACTATAATCATTTAAAAATACTACACTCAAATTTGATACTCAAAGTCTATTAAGTATAGTTTATACCAATGAAACCAACATTGAAGCTCGTCCTTAGTAGGATGGAATGAAAATTGTCAATGGTTCATTGACATGGTGATAAAATAAATTATGACTATAAGCACAATAAAAATAAGTAAGAAACGAGGCTCTTAATTCTCTAAACCTAAAATATGATCATTGTACTACCCAAGAGTATTATATTCAATACAAACCATTCATTTTTAAGTGGAATTACCCAATCCTGAGGCAGGCATCCATATTTTACTAGATCGCCTCATAGTCAAGTCTCAATTTTGTTAAATTGCCAATCAAATGGTGATGAAAAAAATACCCCCATGAGGTGAAAATAATTTTGGAAGTTATTTTATATTTTATTAGCTAAAATATACCATTAGGATTGTACAAAAACAATATCCAATAATTTAAACATTAAAATAACTTAGCATTCCTAATGGGGTTTAATGCAAAAAAATTGTCCTGCCTAGTAATTTTATGAATAAACTAACTTCAAAATTGAACCACTAAAATATTAAAATTATCCAAAAATGATAAAACAAATTTTTTATCCAAATTTAAATATAAAACTCAACACTAATAATTTCTATTTTTACTAAATGTCTTAACTAGCTATTTTTCACAAGTTGATTTTGAAATGACTTTATATAGCCAAAACAAAATAGTATGGGAAAAATATAACCAATGTCACTTATAAATGGGTTCAAAAATAAAAAATTGATCAAATAATAAAATAAATGGTTATTATTTTTAACTCTCCTATGATAGGGAAGTGGGTTCCAATATCAAGTTTTTGTAAAGCTGACAATTCATTCCTTTAACCAAGTCTATTTCAAAGCCAATTTGGGATGATTTGCATAGAAATAAAAAATAAATTATCATTGAATGAGGACCAATAAAAATATGAAATGGTCAAAAGTAAATAAAATAAGGTCCTTCTCAAAATATAAATCTAAGTAAAACTTGATACAAAACTTGGTTTAAGAAAAATCCACTTCAGTCAATAATTATTAGTGGCTTCCAAATTGATTTTATTTGGCTCGAAACCGACCGATTCAAGACTTATTTTTAACTAATACTCTTACTAAGATGATGATAATTCCAATATAAAAATTATTTATTTATAAATGAGTGTTAATATATTAATATCACATCAACTATGATAACCATGGACATGACAAATACTTAAGGCTTACTTAACCCATACACGCTAGGTATACCATGTTGCTTAGGTTAATGAAGATATCTATATCATTTAGAGAAAATAGTTAAGTTTAATAATTATAAATGTTATCAAGTGATTAAAAAAAATTTAAATAGGTTAATGAAACTTTATATTCACTAAAAAATAAGATTTGGTATCTAACATGCCAATTATATTTAATGAGTACAAATCGATTATAAGGTAATTCTAGAACTTGTAGTATCATCTCAGGGATGTTTTTTTATTTTTATTTTATAGATTATTACAATCTCAAAAAGATTCATTATCTATTTACATCACAATATAACTACTTGAAAGGTTCCTCATTCTATTAGATTGAATGATATTGTGTCCTGCCACATCTTCACTAAAACAACATCGGTACAAGCGTCAGCTTTACACTGAACCATTGAAATCCTATCATAATATTTAAAGTTAACCATTCAATTAAAAAATCAAACAAGATATAAAAAAATTATTTCCACATTTTTTACATCAATAAATCATTTAAAATACAATATTAATCATTGAGCTAAACATAATCACACATAGCTACGAATATCTATTAATTTTACATATTCAATCAATTACTTCTAAGACAAAACTATTTAATCTTTCCTAAATGAGAATAAAGATATAAATCTAAGATAAAATCAAAATAAGAAAGAAATTTTAATTACAAGTGTAACTATACTTGTTACACTACATTGCAACCAACAACTACACCAACCAAAATACAAAACTAAATGTTACAATCAGAGTTCTAAAAGTAACTAAACATGTAAGGGAACTAACTAAATAAAATATATTTAAATATATAAAATAAATCTCAATCAGGGTTCAAAAATCTATAAAACAAAGAGATATTTTCACTCAAAATTCCTTGAAAGGAAAATAATTAATATATAATATTATATTCAATATTGGTCAAATCTTAACTTGGTTAAGCACTTATCTCCCATTATTCTCTTTTGTTCAACAATGTTTACCAAAAATATTTATATCAAGCTAGATGTAACTAACATAAAAACTGATATGTAGACACATATTTTCCCATTTCTTCGCCACATTATATATAACACATGGTTTATCTAAATAAGGAGGTGTTTCTATGATGATTTGGGAAAAGACTAGACAAAATATAACTAAGGTAAACAACCCATGAAGTAATGAAGAGAGATCAAAGGCATTAACAAATAAAAAGATTACAATAGAGTTGATAAGCATAAATATGAAAATTACGTAATGAGGAGAAGGTATTTGTATAATATGGTATGTTACCAAATGCTTGATTACCATCAGGATAGAAATATGTAATTAGTCCTATTTATTCTACTCATAAATGGTAAAATTATTAACCAAGTGTTTCACCTATCACTTGGTGATATTCCTTGTTAAAATACTTATTTTTGTATAAAATTAGATAATACCAAAGATTTATTACACATGTAAGACTAGTGTGATGCCAACTAAGGACTAGCATAAAACATTGATACTCTTTACAACTAAACACTGCTAGAGATACATACATAATAATATAGAGGACTAGAATGATTTAATAAATATATTTCTACCATATGACAATTTAGTTGACCAGGGTAAGTTCTTCCCACACCATTCTACCTTCCCAAGTTCTATAAATAATAAAATAGTTTAATATAACCCCTGGTCCCTCCTTTCCCAATGGCACCTCAGCTATCAACAATATAAAACATACAAAAAATGTTACTACCATCTAAGATAAAACTAAAATGTCATACTCTTGACCCAACTAACTCCAAGTTTACAAAAACTTCTACAGGTAAGGATGAAATTTATTTATAGATATACATATATTTATTTTATTTAAAACATATCTACTATAATAGTGTGTATTTAACCTATAGTGCAACCATTATAGGTAAGACAAAATTGAATAAGTATATTATATTACCAAACCTACCAAAGCGCCATATCTAAGTCACCAATTAATGAAGAAAAAATAAAAATAAATTCCATACAAGAGTTTCACTCCTTATAGGCCATCACAAATAAGTAATTTAAATCTATTCCCTTGTACAACTACACCATATTTAATAGTTTTGCCATAACTAGGCCATTATCAAGTGTGTTAATGTATTTTCTATTCTACTATTGCACCATCTAGGCCACTAGAAAATGAAATTCATTTCAATCTGATATACCATTGTACCATTTTATGTCACCTATAAATAACCATTTTATTTATTTTTACTTCTTCATCCCTTATTGTGCCATTATCTATAGCTGTGCCATATTCATATTTTTTGGTGCTATTTTATTTTTAATACATAATCTATAGTTGGGACATATAATATAAGATATAATAAAGGCAAATATGAAGGAGACACACTCGTATCATTATTCATTTAGTCAAAAAATTGACAACAAATAAGGATGCAACTCAAGATAAAACATTACTATATATAGTTTTAACTATCTAGGTTAAAATGAAATAAGGAACACAAAATTTACACTTGCTTATAAATATGCCTCCTTTTCTCTATTGTTCTAGATGTGGTACCCTCCTCTAGCTCTCCCTTCTCCTATTTTATTTCATTTATTTTTCCTCTTTATAGTTGGTTCCTATGGTATGGTGACATAGTACTGATTTACCTTCCAAAATAAAGTGCTAATCAAAGTACAAATCACATTAGGGAGCATTAAATGACTGATCTATAAAATATCTAAGTGATATTTTTTAGATAATCAATTTCAAATGGATAACTCCACTAGAAATGATGTCCCACCCCATGTGGGTTTGCCTTCCACTTTCCCATTGGCAATATTAAATGCCACCTAATTTTATAAGTTATTTAACTCATATATATATATATATATAATTTTTTATTTTTTTAAATTTACTTAGATTAATTATTGTAAACTCAAGATAATTCATTTATTGAATATGAATACAAATAAAAATTAAAATTGAGATCCAAGGATGATGACAAGTACATGTTGAAAGCATAATTGGCATTTAGTTTAATGATGACCTCAAAATGAAACATTTACATTAGAATGCATGAGAATAATCCTATTTAGATGTCTTTACATCCTCTACTATCCAATTTTACCAGATCAATGTTCATTAATATCTAAACTATATTAATATTACAAAGGTATAAAATGTTATTAGATCACCAAAAAGGTTGTGAGATGGAGAACCAATACCAGAAGTCATGACATGGTTAAACCAATGACTCTTAAACAAGTTACAAGAATTGATGCAAATATGATTTTATGGACAAATTTTTTTAAAGAAACTTATCAACATAGAAACCCCTCGAAGAGGTAAATAAGTCATATGGATCACCCATGAGAATAAGGTGTCATACATTGATGAATTACCAATTAATGGTAAGATGAATAAATAATAAAAAGAAATATAATAGTTAACATAATGGTGAATATGTCAATCATTGAAATCATGACACCTCTACTATATCTGTAGGAACCCCCAATAAGGTATGCCATCATATTAAGTGGTAATTTACACTTACTATAACACTAAAACACACACGCACACTCCCCAAGTGTTCCTATTCTATTCTCAATTGATAACTTCCTTCACTACCTCATTTACAAGGGTGACCAAAAGCAATATTAATAAAACACATCATTAAAGTATCTTTACATGAATATTCTCATGAAAAATATGAATAAGTAATTAACACATTTGAATCACAAAGAATCCTTGCCAACATGAAGGCACTATTAAGTCAAAGAAGGGTATTATAAGATACTTCATCTATCCCCCTTCCCTCTCTATCCATTCTATTTATATTTACCCTCCAATGATGGACCATACTTCTTGCATACTTGATTCTAAGCATTACCAATTGGTCTATTTATCAATAATATACCACTTTAATTACCCCATCAGCCTTCAGTTAATGGCCCCAACTTATTACATCCTTGATTCAGAGTTCATGTTGAATGTTGATCCTTAGTTGGTCACATTAAATTCTATGTCACATTACCTCAAGTGCATTTGGCTTAATCATTGTCATTTTACTCAGCCATTATTAGGTTGTTTCCTTAACCATGATTGTCATGCTGAGTGTACTTGATAATTATGATCAAAATTAAGGATATAAGATGTGGGTTGATCATCAAAGGGATAATGGTCCAATGGAATGGATGAAGGAGAGGGACCCTTAAATTATCCAATCAACATGTGGAGGTCATGATGATAGTTGATATCCATGTTCATTTTGGATACTTTATCTACCCTTTTTTTCTAGAGATAGAATATCCAATAGGCACATTGACAATGTGACTTACACATTCTTTCTAGATACTCTTATGGAGTATCTAGCACACATGTAGAGGTCACTTGTTATCATGACCTCCATGTGCCTAATGTATACTTAAACTGATATTTGACTTACACATGTCTGTTAGATACTCCATCTAACCTATTCTTTGTATACTATGTTAGACCATTAGTATAAGATCAAAACCAAGTATGTAATAAGTGGGGACCATTGAGAGAGGGTTAACAATATAATTCAAGTGATAGACTAAAAATAAAGAGAATATTAAATCATTTTCAAATATCACGCCCCTTCACGTAAGATAAGATTTCATATTACTTATGGGTTAAAAAAATAGATGAAACACCAATAGATAAACTAACCAAAGGGAATATGGAGTTTAACTTACCACATGATATCCCATGTTAAACACATCATTCAATTATTCTCATAATGGAGGATTTAATAATTGATCTAACCTAAATAATTTATGAGTGTTGAATGTAATCAGCCAAAATGTTTAACATGGTTTACCACACTTTTAGTTGACTTACACATTACCATTAGTTACTCCATAGATCACCACTTTGTCTACATGATTTATTTAAAATATAAACAATAAAAAATAAATCTTTATATGACATAATTTCTTTAGATCATAAGGCTAGACTTTGTTCACAAGATAAGGTTTTCTCACTAAAATTAACTAGCCTTTACATTTGGCATAGACCACCATGTTAGACATTTACCCCTGGCTAGTTTAGATAAATAAAATTTAAAATTTATCCAAGTTACTTGCATGTAATTTTAGATGTTCCATTTTGATGTCTATAGGATCTTATGCTCCATTATCCTATCATAATCAACAATAGGGAACATGACATTGAATTAATTGTATATTATCATAAGTGTTGATAATTTCAATCTCATTGCATTAACTTAGTGCCATATTCCATATAATATAATACATTAAATTATTTGATGAGATAACATATCCCTCCATATGGTATCAAAAGGAAAATATTAACTAGCCAGTGTGTTCGTATTTTAGCTAATGTGTCTGAGGGGCACCAAATTAGACAATGTCCAACACTCATGACTAGGCTAACATTCATTAACATGTCAAGGTAAATAATAATGGTTAAGGCAAAAAAATTGGCTAAGATAAATTATGGGCATGGACTTGCAGAATACTTATTGTGTTTATTTATGTTGATAACCTAATCAAGTTAATAATAAAATGATCATAGAACCCATTAACTATATTATTAACTACTTTAATTTGATGGTATGATTGTTTGATAATGATTTTATGATCTTACCCCATTCTATGATTAAATGTGTATCTATCTTTTGTGGCTAAGCTCATGTTGAGGGTGGTTATAACTATTCCCTTAAATGGTGATATGAATAGATGTTTCTAGTGTTTCATTTCTTTTTTCTAATGGAAACACTAACATAGGATGTGGATAACTTAGTACTATGTTTTTCTCAATGTTATGTTTCTCTTAACTTAGTACTTATTATAAGTGTTTCTTGTGGTCTTGAAAAACACTTATTATGTTTTTTTTGTTGATAACTCAATCAAGTTCATAATATAATTATCATTGAAATCCATTTTCTATATTGTTAACTTCTTGAATCAATTAATAATAGGTGGGGTAGAGTAACACTTTTGTGAATAAAATATATGTATTTTATATAACTATTCGATATGAACCTTCAATATATATAATTATATACTATTGTCCATCTTATTAAAGTATTTATTATTCCCTACATATTTATTGTATGTATAATACACTTTAAATTTTTTATAATGGTCTACTATTATTGATCTTGATACATAAAGGAAAGAAACTGATGAACTAGTTTTTATTTTCCTTAACAAGTTTTTAGCAAACATTAACCCAACCATGAAATATGAATACACCAACTAGTTAAATCCATTTCACGAGATTTGATATTGATAATGAAAAATAATAGACCATTATACATACTAATGTTTCATTGGTTCCTTTCCTTTATGTACTAATAATGATTATTTTATTGTTTATGTAAAGTGTACCCTAAATGCTTAAGATAATATTTAGTATTGATAATGAACAATAATATAACATTAAATAGAATGATGGTTCATTGGTTCCTTTATTTTATGTAACATGATGAAAAACTATGTGAATAGAGCAGGGGTTAAAATTTCAAACATTTAAATTGATTTATAGTATAAATCTAGAATAAAAATGTATATATTTCAAATTCATTTATATATAGTATATCTAATAATGATATACATAATTTAAAGGGTATTATACATATTGTAATAATGGGTATTGTACAACTAATGAATATATACACATACTCCTTTTTGGATGCAATGTCAATACTTAATTTATGTATATCATTAAAAATAATGTAAAGGATGTTCATTTTCCCTTACCATGTATAATTTTATTATATTCTAGTTTAAATAAACCATAACCTTTCTCATGATTGTATATAATTGATATGCATATACCATTACTTGATCAGTTTATATAGGTATAAGTGTACATATGTATACTTTTTTACATTTTAATTTGAATGATTAATATTTTTACCTTTGCTCTAGTCACTAACCATGTATGTACATTTATAATATAAATCATATTGGTTGTACTTGATACAACTTTTATTGAAACATCCATTAAGTTTATACTTGACTAAACTAGTATAATGCCCTATGTATTAATGCCCAATTGTGATACTTACTAATGCCCTATTAATTTTATAATTGAATGTACAAGTATCATCCCATATTATAATTATGTATGTACTAGTGCTCTATTATAGGAGGTAGATTATAAGAGCATGAGTTCTATTTAAACTATTAACTAGCATTGAATGAATTATACATTCAATAGATTATATGTAGCATATGAAAATTACATAAATTATTGAATAAAATTGAATGAATGATTATTCCCTGACTAATCATTAATTACTTCAACCAGTCAATAATATAATAAACATAAAACAAACTATACCCTAACTAATCCTTAATTATTTTAAATAGTTAACAATATCATCAACATAATACTCCTAAGTTCTTCAATTATAATTTTAATAATGTGAAATATGGGCATGCATAGCTATTTCTTATAGGTTTTCAAAACTCTTATTGTGTTCATTTTTATTTATAACTCAATCAAGTTAATAATATAAAGCTCATGGAAAATAATAGATTGTATTGTTGACTATTTGAACACCTTATGGTATGCCTATTTGGCAATGATTTTAGGATCTTTCTAATGTTTAATTATTTTTTACTAATGGATATAGTTAACATAGGTGGTGGATAACATAATACTATGTTTTCTCTCAATGTTATGTTTCTCTTAACTTAGTACCCAGTATATGTGTTTCTTATGGGCTTACAAAACACTTATTATGTTCGTCTTTGTCCATAAATCTACCAAGTTAATAATATAAGG
Source organism: Torreya grandis (assembly GCA_037957365.1). Lineage (NCBI taxonomy): Eukaryota > Viridiplantae > Streptophyta > Pinopsida > Cupressales > Taxaceae > Torreya > Torreya grandis. Next base: position 1,656,893 of record JARHVA010000842.1, read on the forward strand.
ATCATAGAAACCCATTGAATGTTATGCAGTAATGGAGATGAAGAGGGAAAGGGAAATTGGGATTGAAAATGGGTGTGAGAATTGAAAATAATGAAAACTAAATTTTAGTTTTCATTGATTAATAACATTCCTCATGATTGCATTGGTGAGGCCCAATAATGCCTTAATAATCATAGTTAAGGAAAAAACTAATATTTAATTAAAAAAACACAACTAAGGAAAAGTATAGAGGTTAATAACAATTCACCATGGGCAAAGTGATGGATAAATAGATGTGACCAACTGGGGGACAACATCCAACATGGCAGTCCATGCCAAAAGCACCCATTGACTATATTATTGATTGTTTACAAAAATTAATGTTTTGGGGGTACAATTAAAGTTGTGTATGAATAGTGATTAGATAGAATATAAAGGTATAGATCTCAATTTCCTTTATATGTATCATATCCAATAATTATTAGGTGTTTAAATTATATGCATTCACTAAATTATATGTTACATATCTTAATTACACAAACTAGTCAATAAACTATGCATTAAATAAATGATTATGCCATAACTAATCACCGATTCCTTCAATGAAGATAATGATTATGAATGGAATGAATGATTATTCCCTAATTAATCATTAATTACTTCAAGTAATTAAAATATAATCAACATTAAATAAACCCAATTTGGCATTATACTCAAGGATTGGATATTTAATAATGTAGATAATGATTATGCATTGAATGAATGGTTATTCCCTAATGAATCATTAATTCATTTAAATCCTTAATTACTTAAATGCATAAAATGATTATGTGTTCTTAAGTACCAATTAATTCCTTCAAGTAGGCAATAATAAGTAAGCTTAAAACAAACCCAAATTAATATTATTCTCAAGGGGTGGATATTAAATAACGAAGATAATTATTATTCATTGAATGAATGATTATGCCCTAAGTAATTATTAATTCCTTCAATCAAGAAACAATATAGTTAGAAAAAAACTCAAACTAATATTATGATCAAGAGACGAATGATCAACAATGTAGATAATGATTATACGTTGAAATAATGATCATGGATTCCTAAGTAATCATTAATTCCTTCAAGAAGGAAAAAATATAGTCAACATAAAATAAACCCAAACCAATATTATGCTCAAGGAATGGATATTCAATAATGTAGATAATGATTATGCATTGATTAAATGATTATGCCCTAAGTAATCATTAATTACTTCAAGCAAACAACAATACAGTCAACATAAAATAAACCCAATTTGACATTATGTTCAATGGATGGATATCAAACAATATAGATAATGATTATGCATTAAATGATGTCAAGATCTGGAGCAAACACAGCTCTGATACTAGCTGTCAGAAATCTAGAACACAAAGCTCTGATACCAATTGTTAGGATCTTACTCCTTAAGAGTACACTTGATTACCTTTATATAAGCAACTAAACACATAATTTAACCAGAAGTAATATGTAACTAGAATTCAGAAATAGCATAGAATATGAGAGACAATACAATCTTGTATTAACACTCTTCTAGAAGGAAATACAATGAAGAAATCACACTCTTCCCACACCTCTTGGGTGTACAATAATTCTCCCTCAAGATTTCTCTCTCTCACACAATCAATTACAACCATAACTCAAACACAGAGTTGTTCCCTCCACCAGTCAGTAACAATACTGCCAGTACACCAAGTACTCAAAGTACTCCAAGTAGATCTCCCTGATCTTGCTCCTTATTGTGTTGCAAATCTCCTTTGACCTTGCTACCCCGTAGATCTCCTTTGACCTTGCACACACACACCTGCAGATCAATTGACCTTACTTACCATGTAGATCTCCCCTGATCTTGCACAACCTACAGATCAACTGATCTTACAATTAGAAGGATCTCTTCCTTGTCCTTGCCTTTGCAAGTCCTTCTGATCCTTCACATTACAATATAGCCCCATGGGTCTCTTAAATAGATCCCATACAAACAATAATTAGACTTCCTAATTAAAATAATTAGAAACATAGACTCAAGACTAAAATTAGTCTTTTACATGCAAACTAACTATCCGTCTAAAATTAGACCAGTTCTAGAAGCACATGCAAACACACGCACACACAGGTTGTCGACATCAGTTCCTATCTGACCGATGTCAGCCAACACCTAACTAATGTCGATTGCTCTGTACACTGAATATGACTGATGTTGGTTGGCCTGACCGATGTCAGTTTCTCTGCAACTCAGCAACCTCCTCCATTTGCATCAGTGAAGCTTTTAGCTCCATAACCTGTCAGGATCTAGGAAGCACCATTGATTACCATGTACAAGCAACTAAACACAGAATTTAACCAGAAGTAATAAGTAACTAGAATTTAGAAATAACACAAAATATGAGAGACAATACCCAATTGTATTAATACTCTTCCAGAAGGAAATACAACAAAGAAGATGCCACAATCTTCTTCTACACTCCTCTAGGGCTCCCACACCTCTAGGGCATAAATAGTAAATCTCTTTAAGAGTTCTCTCTCTCAATCATGGTCACAATAGACAACTCAAACATAAAGTTGTTGTTCACCTCCAACTAATCAGTAAGAATACTTCTAATACACCAAGTACGCAACATACTCCAAGTAGATATCACCTAATCTTACTCCATGTTGTGTTGCAGATCTCCTTTGATCTTGCTACCTCGTATATCTCCTTTGACCTTGCACACACACACACACACCTGTAAATCAACTGACCTTACTTACCCATATAGATCTCCTACCTGATCTTGCACACCTACAGATCAACCTGATCTTACATACTTAGAAGAACCCTTGTCCTTGCCTCACCAAGTCCTTATGATTCTCCACACCAGCACCCCTATGGATCTTCTACCAAATCTTGCTCTCCCATAGATCTACCTGATCATACACACTTGGCACTATGGCACCATGAGGAGCTAACCTTGTTCTCTCCATCTAGCACACTTTAAAATATAGCCCATGAGTCTATTATATAGATCCCATGCCAAACAATAATTAGAAACATAGCTCAAGACTAAAATTAGTCTTTAACATGCAAACAACTGGTTTGTTAACAAACTATCCATGAAACTCATAGTTTGGAACCGCACAGGCGACCGATGTCAGTCCTTGTCTGTTTGGAGATGACCAACATCGACCAATCCTTGAACGATGTTAGCAACTTCCTATCTCCACCTGATCGACATCGATTGTCCTAATCGACGCCAGTGACTGTGACACTCAGTAACCCTCCATGTTTGCATCTAGGTGAAGCTTTTAGCTCCATAACCTAACAATCTCCCACTTGGAGATAAATAGTTACACCTATACCTGTACCTATACATCTTTCTAATTTGTTTCCTAGCTTGTATCCCTCTTCAAGCTCAATCTTGAAGACCAACCACCACACAACATGTGATGCTCCGCCCGACACTACCAACTCTGATCTGCACATGACCATCTTTGGTACCTGCCTGTTTGACATTAGTTCCACTTGACCAACATCAGTAACTATGTTCTATGAGTGATGAATTTTTACCTGCGATCTCTCTTTGGATCAAAACCCTGTCCAAATTTCCCTGCTCAAAAATCTCAAGTTACATCCACTGATCTCTGTCCATCATCTCCTCAATAAACACCAAGGCTTTCCAATTCTTAAGTTTGTCAAACACATCTGACTTCCTCTTAAGAACATGCATCTCTTTCTTGCTCATGTGACCAAGCCTACAAATCCATGTCTTCGTAACAGAAGGAGAATCAGTAATACAAGTAGGTAGATAAAGAGTACCTACTTTCTTACCACCAGCTAATTCAAGTGCATCCACTGTGAGAGTTCCTATGCATCTCTCATCACCTAGCTTTCCTAAATAAATTAGCCTCATCTTCAGAATTGGGACCTGCATGACATCCTTCAACACCCATGTGTTGGCCGTCTACAATTTCAGCTGCACTTCCCCTTTGCCAATACTTTGACAAGGCTCACCAACCCCTAAATAAATCTTTCCAAAGTCTCCATGGACCTTAACATGGAAAAATACTCTATTTGGGGCTGCATGGAAAGAGGCAATATAATCTATAAACCAATATTCTACTTTATCCAAGGAACATACAAGAGCAACCAGTGCAACAATCCATGCAACAATACCTACTTCTTTATTTCCTTCATGTTGATTTGCTACCAACCAACAATCTTTCTTTACCTGCTCTTTCTTTCCATAACACCATAATTGATCATTCTTTCTTTTGAATTCCTCCATTCTTAGTGTACTTTATTCTACCATTGCTATACTCCCACTTAATCAGAAACCCTTGAGAGTGACCTATAATCAAACACAAACCTGCTCCCTGCAACCTTAGTTTTGATACCACTTTGTCAGGATCTAGGAAGCACCATTGATTACCATGTACAAGTAACTAAACACGGAATTTAACTAGAATTAATAAGTAACTAGAATTTGGAAATAACATAGAATATGAGAGACAATACCCAATTGTATTAATACTCTTCCAGAAGGAAATACAACAAAGAAGATGCCACAATCTTCTTCTACACTCCTCTAGGGCTCCCACACCTCTAGGGCGTAAACAATAAATCTCTTCAAGAGTTCTCTCTCTCAATCATGGTCACAACAGACAACTCAAACATAGAGTTGTTATTCACCTCCAACCAGTTAGTAACAATATTGCTAGTACACTGAGTACGCAATGTACTCCAAGTAGATCTCACTTGATCTTGCTCCCTATTATGTTGCTGATCTCCTTTGATCTTGTTACCCCATAGATCTCCTTTGACCTTGCACACACACACACACACCTACAGATCAACTGACCTTACTTACCCATGTAGATCTCCTACCTGATCTTGCACACCTGTAGATCAACCTGATATTACATACTCAGAAGAACCCTTGTCCTTGCCTCACCAAGTCCTTATGATTTTCCATACTATCACCCCTGTGGATCTTCTACCAGATCTTGATCTCCCACAGATATACCTAATCATACACACTTGGCACTGTGGCACTATGAGGAGCCAACCTTGATCTCTCTATCTAGCACACTTTACAATACAACCCATGAGTCTATTATATATATCCCATGCCAAACAATAATTAGAAATGCAGCTCAAGACTAAAGTTAGTCTTTAACATGCAAACAACTAGTTCGTTAACAAACTGTCCATGAAACTCACAGTTCAGAACCGCACAGGTGACCGACGTCAGTCCTTGTCTATCTGGAGATGACCGACGTCAGCTGATCCCTGACCAATGTCGGTAGCTTCCTATCTCCACCTGACCGATGTCGGTTGTCCTAACCGACACCGGTGACTGTGACACTCAACAACCCTCCATGTTTGCATATGGGTGAAGCTTTTAGCTCCACAACCTAACACAACCTAACAAATGAATTATTATTCCCTAGCTAATCATTAATTCATTCAAGTAAGAAATCATATAATCAACATAAAATAAACCCAAATTGATATGATATTCAAGGGTTAGATATTAAAAAATGTAGAAAATGATTATGCATTGAATAAATGATTATGCCCTAAACAATCATTAATTCCTTTAATCCCTCAACAATATAGTCAATATAAAACAAACCTAAATGTATTATGCAAACTATACTAATATGTTGTTTTCATCCATATTTCACATATTAGAAGGAAATAACCTTAAAACCCTATGATCAAATGGCATGGAAACTTACCTAATGGTTGTTACTTCTTCTATCATCCATGATTCCATTTTCTTATCCTTGGTTAAAATCACCATATTCTCTAGATGATATGTAGAGTCTCAATTGTGCATAGATGAGCTTAATAGTTTGGGATTTGAACAAAAAAATAGAAAGGTCTGCATGTATTTATATATAGGTTGTGATGACTATGACAAGGGAAACTAAGCTCATGAAAGGGAAGGGGAAGTTTGTAAAGGGATGTTTTAGAGAGCTAACTAAGTAACATGAGTTTTGAAAATAATGAAAACTTAAATTTATTTTTACTTGATTATTAACATTCCTTGTGATTGTATTAGTGGAACCTTAATAATCATGATTAAGTAAAAAATAATGATTAATGTAAATAAAAACTGGTTAAGGAAATAACATCAGTTAAGCGCATCTTAACTTAGAGTTATATGTGACTAGCCAGGGTCAATGACCAATGTGGTAGTCCATGCAAAATGCACCAACTGGTTATAGTTAGCAATCCATCATGGCCAACTTGAATACCCTCTCCTCTGATTTCCTACAACTATGAATGTTGGGTGACAAAAATCTCATAGGTGGGTCTTCATTCTCCATATCATTATAGGCATGACATAGTTCAAACTCTACTTCTTGACTTATTTTATTTCATAATTCATGGTGTAGATAACTTTTTTATCTCCAAAAGTATGTAGCCAATTTTAACTGTCAATTGTGATTGGTGCCAAATCTTATAATTAATTAAAATTTAGAACTTGGATTTGATTAAATTAAAAATCAAACATTAAAAAAAAATCCATGATTTTTTCCTTACGATTTCCACACAAAAGAAGTAATGGGAAGTTCATATTTACTAAATGCTATAATGCCTAGTGGGGTAGGGATGAATAATAAAGATAATTAGTTTCCCATGTTTTAAATATTTATTATGGAAGAATTTTATTTTGTAAAATTACCATTATCATTTTAATTTAATGCATTCATGAACAAAGTGGTAAAAGAATGAATGTGTTATCAGTGAATGCTTAGTTAAAAAATGCATTATGACATATTACAATATTTGATATTCATATAATGTCTCTCCCTTTTGAATTTAATTACATATGCAAAATACAAGTGTTTATAATGCATTCTATTTATAAATCAACTAATCTCAATCACCCAAGTCATAATCAAACATTTTATTAAAGTCAATTATACTCAAGCACCTTAGGGTGCTTACGCTATCACCCAGGATGTTGATCCAATCCTAAAACCATAATCTAATATTTATTAAAGATTTTTATAATTTATTTTATTTAAGGATAACCATATTAAATTTTTTAACTTTTATATGGTATAATATAAATCAATTATATTCAATCACCCTTGGACAACTACATTGTCTGACACTAGTCTAGTTGTGCATGTGTTATTCAAATATTTATGTCAATTTATAACATTTATTAAAGATTGGTAAATTTTTTGGATTGAAAGATAAAAAATTCAAATTCAAAAAAATTTAGTCATGTGATATTCATTTTTTATTTTTTATTAATATCTCTTGATACTTAAAATTAACTAGATGGAGTGCAAATACACTTTACCATCACCTTTTAAACTATAATACTCATTTCAATAATTTGTTATATAAGCCTATAGTTAAAAAAAGGAGTCATTAGAATTTTTTTGGAAGCACAATCATTGAGAGGGGGGTGAATCGGTGTCTTCAAAAAATCATTCAGTTCCACTTAAGAATACATGAACCATTCATATCAACATGAACATCTAACAAAACATATGCAACCAAACAAAATCAAGAAACACGTTACATATGTGGGAAAACCTCAATGAGTAGAAAAAAAATGATATATTCAAATTTAATATATTACTATAATAAAAAAACAAATTTTTAGTAAATCACCAACTCCACATGGAGCCCCAACCCCAACTAGTCAAGCACCTACTCAACTAAGCTTTAACAGGCACCGAATTTCAAAGAGGCACCAAACCCTAATGACTCAGCACAAAATTATCCAATTAAAACATTTTATCACCTTATAAAAACATTTTTTCTCACACAACAGATGATGATCACCTTCTTTAGATCTTTTCACTCTTTTATCCCTCTCAAACTACTTCACTCAACTAGGTCTCTTCAAGATTGATTAGGTCATATGACCTTTATCTTGATACTCAGACCTCCTATTAGATATTCATGATAGTTCATGTAATATACTTTAATTTTATAAAAAACATCCTTAAGTTCATCAATGTGTTATTTCTTTTGCTTACACTCTCTCCTCATCTGACTAGCCAATTAGACATATTAGGCCTTGTTCTTATACAATCCTCTAGCTCACACACCTCTTATTCAGCCAATATCAATTACACACCTATATTAACCTTAAAATAGGTCTTATAATACATTTAATATATTAATAAATCATTAAAATATGTTATTCATAGCATAAAATATCAAAACCTCTTTTAGGCCTTAAAGAGACCTAATCCAATTAGGCCTTCATTAATACACGTTACACTTTGATATACTTAGAACACTTTAAAAATACATACATGGTAGGAAAAATTATTATTACACTCAAATATACCCATAGCAATCTCATCTTAGGTTCATGACACTTTTTATCTGCAACAACCACTTTAAACACACCATTAGTATTGTTTACATTAGGCCTTCACACACACATAAAGGTCTATCTTGAAGAATTGAAGATAACATAATATTTAGCCATAAAAACATGAAAATAAATAATATAAAAATAACATTAAATACCTCAAAAAATTCATCAAGTACATTATACTTCACCACACATGTCATAGATCCTCAAAAACACCTCGGCAACTCACTCACTCAGAACTACCAGGTTTCTTCAAAGACTAGTCATGGTGACTCAAACCTCCAACACCTGTATATAAATTATCAATGAATAATGATGCATGTATATGATTTTATGAGATTATTATATAATTATATTATATAAATAGAATATATTAAAATGGAAAATATTGGTCTTGCATACCAATTTCATGACCTTATATCTCACTATCTTATCTGAACCATATAGGTCAACTTGTGAGATAATTTTTCACTATATTCACTAATCTCCAAGACTTATACCAAAAATAAATAGGATTTAAAAGTCATAAAAAACATCTCCATTCACTTGGTTTCATCACTCTATCTTGATAACACATTCCTATTACTATTCATATTATCACTACTACATGGGTTTCTCACTATTTGCACCATTAGGCCTATTAATGACTGGCTAACTTGGATGAATAGTTTATCACACTTGAGGGATATAAATTGTCCAAAAAAATTAATGGTATTAAAAAATGAGTCTCAAGCTTCACCCTACATTCATTTTCATACTTTGAATTCATCAATTATGACTATTATAGTAAATCTCTGATAGATTAACACTTTCCTATAGGGTCTACTCACATTCTTGATAACTCAATCACACCTAGAGGTTCTTGGGAGAGTTTAATACAACATATAATAGATTACCTAAGCATACTAATCCATTTTGGGCACTTTTTTATCAACATTGGGTCCTCATTAGGGTTTTAAGAGGGTTTAAAATTGTCTCCATTCTTAATAATCATTCATAAAGCATAGCTCCTCAATCCAAAAAAAATCTTGGAATTTTTAGATATGACCCTTACCCATATACCATGAATATCTTAGGTTACCATGTAAATTTTTGATAATCTAATCAACATAATAATATCCTTCTTGAGTTGAGAACCCTTCATTTTTTATCACTCGAGAGACCTCAAAACAACTTTTCATGCCTTTTCCTTCAAAATATAACCTAAAACTACATGAAAAAACTTTAAAAATCATAAAATACCTCTAAAAATGATTATATGATCTTGGACATCTTGAAATATGATCATGAATCTTCATTATGACACACTCTCTCTCTTTGCTTGTTTATACCTTAACCTACAAACCACATTAGGATTTAAAAATGACCTTCATGCTTCCTTCCATGCACTCTCCACAACTCTCACATACTCAAGAAACATCATAAATTATTAAACACTATCATACATACTTCATATGTTTTGAAAACAGATCATGATACTTCATTATGCCATGTAGGGTCTAGAAGTGGTTTGGGTGCAGACTTGGTCTAAAGGTCCTACCCTTGTAAGCTCACATTGAGACTCTTATGAGTGCTCCAATGCCTCTTATACATTCTCAAGAAACCTAATACAACCACTCATACCTGTGTGCACTCATCTCACCAAGCCACCATGTTCATACCTTCTTACAATGTCTTTTCATGCTATGACAAGGCTTAGGCTACTCAAAGACATATACCTTAATGAAAATATAAGGAATTAGTTGACTTAAAATTATATATTTTTCCTTCAAAATCTCTTTCATGAACAACATATTTTAGTGACAACACTCCATCAATGACATTTATCATATCAACACACTACCAACTAGGTATACTCTCTCAATGACATCAACCTTATGCAAGATGTACTATTGACATAAATGACAATACTTAAAAATTCCCCCCTTTGTCATTGATGGAAACAAATCTCATAAACTTCTCACAAAAATCAACTTCTCCTTCAATCTAAAATTTCTCCCCCTTTGACATAAATGACAAAGTGATGTTTGCAACTCCATGTATCACTCTCTTTGCAACCAAAATATTCAATACATAAGATAATGAGTTTATAATTCATAATGTAAACTTGTTCCTCCTATATCCATGCATACCTTCTTATAATAACTCACCTTCTCTTGGAGCTAATGAACCACCTAATTAGTTCCTCCTAAGTAATTATCTTTTTGAATGATTGTTAAGGGAAATAATTACACCCAATTCCTATCTTAGGTGTTCAAATATTACCTTTGGAAGTGGTTTGGTCAAAATATCTAAAATATGATCTTGTGTAAAAATATATTTAGGTCTAAAACATTATTCACTTACCTATTCTCTTAAAAAATGACACCTAGTGGAAATGTGCTTAGTCCTTGAGTGCACGATAGGGTTATTAGAGATGGTTATAACAGTTATATTGTCATAATAAATAGGGCTAAGACCATCATAATTCACCTTGTAGTATTTTATAGTCTATCTCATCCATAGGAATTTATTACAACATGAAGGTGCTAAAATGTACTCAACCTCACAAGTGGATACTGTTAATGATGGTTTCTTCTTACTTATTCATGAACTAGGCACCCACCTAAGAATAAAGCTTCTCCACTAGTACTCTTCCTATCATATAGAATTCTTGCCTAATCTACATCTGTATAGGATTTCAAATTGAAATCCTTTCCCTCACATACCATAAATAATACTCTTTAGTCCCCTTGAGATACTTGGTTATCCTTTTGACTGACTACGTATGATTTTCTTTTGGATCTACTTAAAACCTTCCCATAAGACCTACTGCTTACATGATGTCAGGTCTATAGGTAGTGGTGTATCTAAAAATTCCAATCATTGACTTATATAACATTTTATTGACCCTTGGAGACTCATCTTCCTTTCTCAAATTACACCCTATAATCATAGGTGTACTAACTTCCTTGCAATCTTCCATCTCAAACTTCTTCAACATGTCTCTTATGTACTTGGCTTGTGAAATGAATATACTTTTTTTAGATTGAGTGATTTACAATCCAATAAATAATGATAGTTATCCTAGCATGGGCATCTCAAACTCTTTCTTCATCACCTTTGCAAAGCTTTTGTTCATGTTCTCATTGTTTTCACCAAATATGATGTCATCCACATATACAACTAATATTAACTAATGATTATCTTATAACTTTATGTATAGATTACTATCTGCAACTCCTCTTTTGAATCTTTGATACAATAGATACATATCCAACCTAGCATACCAAGCTCTAAGAGCTTACTTTAGACTATAGATAACCTTTTTCAATATGAAAACATAGTCCTTGCCACCTGAGAGTGATAACCCCTCATGTTTATTTATGTACACCTCCTCTTCCAAATTTCCATTCAAAAAAAAAGATTTGGCATCCATCTAGTATACCTTGAACCCTTTGAATCCCACATATGCTAGAAACAATCTAATGGCCTCCAATATTTATATTAGTGTAAAGGTCTCCTCAAAGTCTACCCATTCAATTTGTGCATATCCCTTACATACCAATCTAGCCTTGTTCCTAGTGACTTCTCCATCTTCATTCAACTTACTTATAAACACCCATTTTGTGTCAATGACATTCTTGTGTTTAGGCCTTGGAACTAGTTCCCAAGTCTCATTCTTCTCTATTTGGTAATTCCTAATTCATAGATCCTATCCAAATTTTGTCTTTTCTTGCTTATATAATATTTTTAGGTTCAATCTTAGATAATAAGTCAACATTCTCTGAATTTAGATTACTTCCCAGTCTTTTCCTTGTTTGCATATTTGCATTATTATTGCCAATGATTTGAAATTTCAAATGATCTCTTTAAATTTGTCTTGAGGGGCCTTTTGATTCCTATCTCTCCTCAAATTATTCTTATTCCTCATAAACCTCTATAGTTTCCTCTTCATTATTGAAGTCTAGATTATCTAAATTATCCTTTGACTATGAGTGTGATTTCCTTGTCTCATCAATATTCACATTGGTTCTTTCCACTATCTTCTATAACCTCTTATTATAACATCTATAGGCTGAGCTTATTGATGAATATCCTAAAAATATACCTTCATCAGATCTAGAATCAAACTTTCCTAAGTATTCATCATCTATTTTGACGAAACATTTGCTCCCAAACACTATAAAGTGTTCCACATTAGTAAGTCTACCTTTACACAGTTCATAAAGATTCTTATTTCCATTAGTCCTTATCTATCCTCTATTCAAAATATATATTTTAGTGATTATTTACTCTCTCCAATATCCATAAGATAATATATACTCATTTAGCATAGTTCTAACCATCTCTTAATTTTCCATATTATTTCTTTTCACTACCCTATTTTGCTGAGGTGTCTTATCTATTCATAAATGTCTCATTATTCTATGAACCTCACATAAGTTATCAAACTCATTAGACTAAAACTCTCCTCCTCTATCATATCTTAGAAAATTGATCTTCCCATTCTTCTCATTCTCAACAAGAGCCTTGAATGCCTTTAAATTTTCAAGAGATTCTGACTTTTCTTTCAATAAAGTAGTTATCTCATTCTTATGTAGTCATCTATGAGTAACATAAAGTAGTTATCTAATTGAATGCTTTGAATTATTGTATGCCCATAAAGATCATTAATTATTAAATACAAGGGTCTTGTAGTAAATTACTCATTGGACTTGAACCTTATTCTATTTTTCTTACCATGTTGACATGCCTTGCAAAGTGTTTTTGTAGGTTTGGTGATCATAAGCATGTTTTTCACTGACTTCTTAGTGATTATCTTGAACAAATTGTCAAAGTTCAGGTGACCTAACCTTCTATTTCATAGAAAAATTTCATCCATTTTTCTCATAAAACATCTCTCCTTCTTGATATCATTCAATACATATAGATAGTTCTTAGTCCTCTTAGGATTGGTAATTAGCCTTCCTAATTTGTTTTTTTTTTCTCTCACCCTCTATTATTAAATATTAGTGTGTGTCCTTGATTACACATTTGAGTTGAACTAAGCAAGTTATGTTTCAAACCTTCCACATATAACACATTTTGTGTCTTGGTCTTCTTATTATCCAAACTCAAGATACCCTTGCCAACTATATTGACATTTGTGTTATCTCAAAACCTCACTATTCATGCAACATTATTATTCAATGAGACGAACTTATTTTTGTCTCTTATCATGTGGCTTGAGAAACCACTATCTACATACCATTTCATGCCTTCATCTTGAATGTGAAAGGCTGAATGATCCAACATATAATCCACTTTAGTCTTCTATTCCTCCTTGTAAAATAGTCCATCTTGACTCTTGGGTTCAATATGATCAGTCTTAACTATTTTTGGATTTTATACCAACATTTGACACTTCTCATTCACTCTAGGAGCTTCATATATATTTTTGAATGTTGAGGGCCCTATAACTATATTAGAACAACATATTTCATTATGTCCCATATTATGACAACTATAACAAATAAACTTTTTGTACTTACCTCTTGATTGATCACTCTTTTTACCATTATCCCATGATAACTTGTCCCTTATTGCATTGGGTTACTTGATTGGTCTTTCCATTTTGGTGTTATTAACTAGTTTTGACTTATCATGCTCTTTCTCAAACTTGATCATATTGTCTATGAGATGCTCATGATCAACCTTCAAGGAATATAGCTCAATCTTCAACTGGTCATACTCAACTTCCTTTGATCTAAAATTTGTATTGACACCTTCTAACTGATTCTTGAGATCCTTGATAGTATTTTTTGGATGTTTCAAATCATCAAGGGCACTAATGGTCTTATCTTTAAGATCTACTTTAGCTTCTCCTTATTCACTATCATAGTATACTTCTTCATCATACATGTTGTCTTATTATTTTTTATCACTAAACATATTATGCTTATTAGGATAACTTTCAAGCTATTAAACTTGCTTCAAAGGATTAGGATATGATACCAATTATTGGAAATATAATCACTGAGGGGGGGGTGAGGGTGAATCAGTGTCTTCAAACAATCATTCAATTCCACTTAAGCATAAATGAATCATTCATACAAACATGAACATATAGCAAAGCATATACAACCATACAAGATCAAGAAGCACATTACATATGTGGTAAACCCTCAAGGGGAAGAAAACCCATTGATATTTACAAATTTAATATATCCATATAATAAAAAAATCAATCTTTAGTGAAGCACTAACTCCACATGGAGCACCAGCCCCAAATAGTCAAGCACCCACTCAACTAGGCTTTAGAAAGCACCAACTTGCAAGGAGAAACTAACCCCCTAGATGACTTATCACAAAATCAGCCACCTAAAAAATTTGATCACTTTATAAAACTTTTTATTATCAAATAATAAATGATGAACACCTTATTTATCTCTTCTTATTCTTCTATCCCTGTCAAATTGCCTTCTTGGTTTCTTCGCTCAACTAGGTCTCTTCAAGACTGATTATGTCATATGACCTTGATATTTATACTCAAAACTTATATTTGATATTCATGGTAATAAATATACTCTTATATGATGTTATAAAATACCTCCTTCATCTCTTCAATGTGTTATTTCCTTTACTTACACTCTCTCTTCATCTGACTAGCCAATTAGGCCTACTAAGCTGTACTTTTATACAATCCTCTAGATCACACACCTCTTGGTCTTCCACTCTCACTTTCACACCTATATTAACATTAAAATATGTCTTATAATATGTTTTATACATGAACCAATAATTACAATAGGTTGGTCACATTATAAAATACCAAAACCTCTTTTAGGCCTCAAGGAAACCTAATCCAATTAGGTCTTGATTAGTGCACGCTATTATTTGATCTCCTTAGAAAACTTTAAAACTTAATAAATAGAAATAAAACATCAAATTACACTCAAATATACCATTAATAATCTCATATTAGGTTCATGACACTTTTTATCTCCAACCACCACTTGAAGTACACCATTAATATTGTTTACATTAGGCTTTCACACACACATAAAGGTCTGTCTTGAATAACTTAAGATAAAAAAAATATTTAGAAATATAACCATGAAAATAAATAATACAAAAAACCTAAAATACCTCAAAAAATTCATCAAGTGAATTAGAATTCATCACACATCGCATAGATCCTCAAAAACACCTTTGCAACTCACTCACTTAGAACTACTAGTTTTCTTCAAAGATCAATCATGATGACTCAAACCTCCAACACCTATATAGACATTTTCAATGACATATGATGCATGTATATGATATTATGTTATTATTATATCATTTATATATGTATGTATGTATGTATATATATATGTGTGTGTGTTTGTGTGTGTGTGTATATATATATATATATTCAAATGGTAAATATTGGTCTTATAGACCAATTTCATGACCTTATATATAATTGTCTTATATGAACCATACATGTCAACTTGTGAGACTTTTAAATATATTAATTGATATCCAAAACTTATAAAAAAACATTAATAGGACATATCAATCCAACAAAACATCTTCATGAACTTGGTTTCATCACTCTATCATGATAACACATTCTTATTCATCTTCTCACTAATGCCTAGGTTTCTCACTACTTGCACAATTAGGCTTGTTAGCGAATCACTAAATTGGATGATTAATTTCTCAAACTTGAGGGATATAACCTATATATAAACCTTAATGGTAACTAAACATGATTCTTAATATTCATCCTCCATTTATTTTCATACTTAGGGTTGGTCAAATCTGACTACTATAATAAATCTTTGAGAAATTAGCACTTTCCTATAGGGTCTACTCATACTCCTAACAAATAAATCACACATAAAGGTGCATGTGAGAGTTTAATATAACCTATAATAGCTTAATTAATCACTAAAATCCATTATAGGAAATTTTTATCAACATCTTCAACATTAGGTCCTGATTAGGGTTCTAAGAGAGTTTAAACCTATTTTCATTCTTAACAATCATTCATAATGCATAGCCCCTAAATCTAAAAAATATGACTAAAATTTTGAGATATGACCCTTCCTTATTTTTCATGAATATATTATGTTTCCATGAAAATATTTGACAAGCTAATGATCACAAAAAAATCCTTCTTGAGTTGAGAACCCTTCATTTTGAGTATTTGAGAGACCTCAAAACAACTTTTCATACCTTGTCCTTCAAAATATGACATAAAACTACATGAAAAAACTTGAAAAAACATACCTTACATCTAAAAATTATTATATTAACTCAAACACCTTGAAATCTTATCATGACCCCTCATTAGGCCACAATCTCTCTCTTTGCTTGTTTAGACCTTCACATGTAAACCACATTAGGCCTTAAAAATGACCTTCATGCCTTTTTCCATACAATCTCCACCACTATCACATACTCAATAAATATCATACATGATTAAAAATTATCATACATCCTTAATATGTCTTAACAATAGATTAGTATACTTCTTTAGGCTAGGTAGAGTCTAGAAGTAGTCTAGGTGTAAACTTGGTCTGAAGGCATTACCCTTGTATTCTTACCTTGAGACTCTCATGAGTGATCCAATACCTCTTATACATGATTAAAAAACATCATACAAACAATAATGCTTATGTTATCTCATCTCACTAAGTCACCATGCTCACACCTTCTTACAAGGTCTTTTCATGCCATGACTAGACTTATGCTACTCAAAGACCTATACCTTCATACAACTATGAGGCATTAGTTGCCTTAAAATTACCTATTTTGAATTCAAATTATCTTTCATGTACAACATCCCTCAGTGAAAATACTCCATAAATTCCCTTTGTATGAAATCATAAATGCATCATGTCTATAAATCAATCCTAACTCAGAGAAGATAGATCATACCATACACTTCTGATTAGGGACACATTAGATAAAAAATAACATGACCAATATGGGGATATGATAAACCTAATTAAGGGATATCTTACCATAATACACTATTCTAGGGAGGGTTAAAAATCCTCTAGTCAAGCACAATCATGCAATAACCCTAAAGGAGTCCTATGTTTTAATATCTCACTAAACTAATAACAAGTAAAGTAAATCTAATATAGTACTCACCAAAACTTATGGTACAAAGTGGGGCTTATAAATAATAAAATTAAACATACATAAGAGACATATACTCAAATTAATGTATATGAAATCCTAATACATGGAAGAGAAGTACAAATTCATATCTATCTACTCTTATAAAAGAGGAATAAAGTTAGGAATACTTACCTTTGAAGACAAACCCAATAAGCCTCAATCTCTCCCTTGGCCAAGGTGATTCTCAAGAAGTTATTTTGGTATGTAATGATGACAAAGATAAATCATATTTAAGATACACAACCTATCAATGCATCCAAAAGACTTCTCTATAAGACATGATCTGTATATCCAAAGAAGGTATGAAACCCTAAGCCTGTTCTCAAGTAGAATGATCAATAAGAAGATGTGCAATATATCTTAGTTCTTCTTCTCTTCTCTTAATAATGGTATAATAAAATTATATATATAGGAAAATATAAACCTAGACCATTATAAAAATTATGGCTGATAGGGTTGACTTAGTTGACCTAATATTGTTTAACCCATGCTAAAAATGAATTACGTCGACACTATGGGCTGATGATAAAATAATATTGGGTCAACCCAATCAACATAGGTTAAAAACTATTGAAAGGGGATTTAAGCTAGGAAAAATTAAAATGAAATTAGAAAATGATTAAAGGATGTTGTAATAGATAATAACAAATGTAGGTAAATTATTTTTAGGAGATAAGTGTGTAGATAACAAGTGGTAAAAGGGATAACAATCTTACAAAGCACCAATGGTCTGCCCACCCCTTTCCTAGTTCACCCCTTAAGGTGTGCACTCAGAGAGATTGAGACTCGATAGGTTTTTGAAAGATATATTGTGTCATTAAGTGATAAAAGTTTGAAGATATTGTGTATACATATTCCCCACTTGAAACTCATCATGTGTCATACAAGTGCAACACAAGATGGTGCTTCGAGAATAAAACATGATAACACATAACACTGATGCTAAGTAAAATTCATTAAGGAGAAAATAAGATAAATGAAAGGATATAATTAAAAACACATACCTTTACTTGCCTTAGTGTTGTAGATAAATACGTAGACTACAAGAGAAGTGAAGACATCCAATGTGAAGAACATTATGCAAACCTATAAATATTAGTGCAAAAAATAGCCAAAAAAAAGGAAGATTGGCATGTAGTTGTAGAAAATATTCTCTACGTCATCATGATTCTAGAACATTTTATGGTTCAAAAAATGGATTTAGTAGAAACAAAGATATAATAAAAATAAGGAATCTGATGGAAAATATTTGAAAGATTAAGATCTTTGAAAAGTAAGTTTAAATAAGGCAAAGGGAAGTCATTTTTTATGTTTGACTTGTGAAGGAGAGGAAAAGAGATCTGAGAGACCAAATGATTGAGGATGGTGAGGAGAGGATAGGAAAGATGAGAGGGATTCCTAATGGTGGTAGTGGGTGCAACATAGGTAAGCAACTGAGAATCTCAAATTAGTTTTTGAATTATTGATTGTAAGTGTTTTTTTAGAAATTTGTATTGTAAGGCATTTCTAGAATCAAAATGAACACAAAAAGTTTTAAAGGGTAGGAAAAACCAAGTAGGGAAATGAGTTTGAATGGTTTGGAGTAATAACTATTGGAAGGCATTTATTACTAAAAATGTCAAGGGTCAACAATAAAAAATAACTAGGTTGACCTAGTCAAACTAGTAGACTAAAATTTTTCAAAATCCATACTACTAACCTAGTAGGTATGTGCCAACGTAGTATGTTTTTAGACTGTCTACTTAGTACATTGTTGTTGACCTAGTATAAAAATCCAATCTACTAACTGAGTACTAAGAGGGTAAAAATTAAAGGGTTGACTTAGTTTTAAAATTCAATTTTGGTCAAAATAAGGAAATATTAGTTAACCTAGTGTTTGAATAAGGGACTAGAATAGTATGAAAATGCATGAAATAGGCTGAAAGAGTGTTAAAAAGGCACAACATGGCTGATAGAGGGATAAAAGCACTGAGTAGGCTAAAAATAGGCCCAATGGATTAAAATGAATAAATTAAAGCAAATTATTCTTGTCTTGGTTAAAATTTGAGAAGAATGTATTTTGATTATAAATGACATGGAGGATCTAATACATCTTTTGTTGTTTTATGGTTTTAGGGATAACCCATATTTTGGTGTGTAGTATATTTGGTATGGATTCTCAACTTATTAGAGTGATTGTCTATTGGATGTCAAGCTAGATTGATTGCTTTAGGTTTATGAGGCATTGTGAAGATGTGTAGGATTCTCCTTAGTTGGGATTTGATAGTCATGTTCCTAGGATCCTGGGAATGATTGACTAATACACTTAGGTAGGAGGTGGATGGGGATACCATAGATGTGGGTATCACTTTAGAGGATGTCCATACCATCTTGGGACTACCTATAGTAGGTACATTCATGGTTATAAGAGTACTAGATAGTGAGGAGGAGAGGAGAGACTTAGCCATATGGGTGACAGGATTGGAGAGGATATACCCTAGATTGAGGGTTAATTTGTTAGATGTATATACATTAAAAATTCTAGATATATGTAAGGTGGTTAGAAGACTTATGATATCATGGATATTGTGTCAAAATTCATATGGTAAGTTACCACTATTTGTCATAGCCTTATGCCAGATGATATTGGAGGATGGGGTGGTGTATGATTTAGGCTTTGTCATTTGGGTACAACTTTTGCATGACATGTATGGGGTGTTGTGTAGAGGGTAAAAGTCAATAAATCCTATTATATTGCTGACCAAATACATATATGAGAGGTTCCCTATGTATCGACTGACTGGGTTACCCCATGTGGTTAATGATAGGTTACCTTGGGTATAGAGGTAGTGGTAGGATTAGGTAGCATAGGATGTGCCACACATGTTAGTTTTATAGATGGTGAGGTGATAAGAAATTATATGTAAACCTTATGGTCACATTACTATAGTATGGCCAAGCTAGGAGATAGTGACACCAACATTGGCATGAAAGGAGATTATTGGCCACTATACCTAGTGGATGGAACCATATTTGATGGCATGGGTACTAGGATAGATGGGATAAACTAAACTAGAAATGATAATAGTGGTGCCCATGTTTTAGGCCTAACATGTGAGAGAGTTGAGGGGGAGATGAGGATTAGGGCCACTAGTTACTAGGCCAATAATGAAACCACATCATGAGAGACTGTGGATAGGTCAAGCATGATGGGCAACAAAGGGAGAGGAGATAGCTACAGAGGTAAGAATATCAGAGGGACCACTTCTAGTACCATATTTATAGGATAAAAAACCACCATGAACATGACATTGATGGAGGTAAGAGTAGTAGGAGAGAGGAAAAACTATCATCATCCTAGATGATCCATTAGGCAAGATAGGACAGAGATGGGTGATAGATAGACCACTCATGTGTAGCCTGAGATGGGCATGAGTGGTGACTCTAAGATTTGATTTTGGGTGGTGACCTAAAAAGGAGGTTCTAAGAAGATGTGATAATGGGTAGACCATGCTCAAAGGTCATGTAGATGGTGAGATAATGGTGGCCAACACACAACTAGGTAAAAAAGTATGGTTAAATTTTTGTTTAAGTTTACTTGAGATAGAATAGAGATAAATAGATTTTTAGATATATCAATGATCTAATATCTATTTAGTGTGATTTTTTTAGGTATTATAGAGGAGGAATATCCTATATGGGGGTCCTTAGTGAGGAGATCACTCCATGAAATCCTATATAGGGCATTGATTTCATACAACCTTGACACATTGGAGGGTCCTATGGTATCATCTACCCCAGCTCAAGCGAGCTAGTTCAAACTAATAGGAGAAGCCATGAGATAGTTACAAGTGTACATAAAGAGGATGTAAACACTGATATGGGTAGGTGTAGGAGAGGCATAGGCATAATAGGCCTAGCTTAGGAAAGAGTTGTGCATGTAGAGACTATGATATAAATGGGATAGGTATAAGCCCAGGAGAGAGCAAACATCTAGCGACACTAACCCATTTAGACTAGGTATAGTTTTAGGTGGATCATCTATAGGGGTAGGTATTAGGACTAAGATCTTGGATAGCCTCTTTACAATGTTTAATTCAAAGGATTCAGATTGAGGCATATATGGGTAGTGTGGTTGGGCCATGAGATAGGCATGATAGGGCCCAACCACAGAGTTGGAGCTTTGTATATGGTTGTATTTTTGTATTAAAAATTGTGATATATATATATATATACATACATACATACATATATATATATATATATGTATGTGTATATATATATATGTATACATACATATATATATACACATACATACATATATATATATACATACATACATACATACATATATATATATGTACATACATACATATATACATACATACATACATATATATATATATATATATATATATATATATATATATATATATATATACATACATATATATATACATACATACACACACACACACATACACACACACACACACACACACACACAAAGAGAGATTATATATATATATATATATATATATATATATATATATATATATATATATATATATATATATATATATATATATATATATGTCTTATTTTGGTAGCTTAGATGCTAATGTTATGTGTTTATATTATGGTTGTGGTTGTGGATGCTTGGATATATTTCTTTCTAATACATGTATTTAGCTTTTTTTTGTATATGTTATAGGAAATATATGTGTTGTGGTTTCTTTTCTAGAATTATGTAAGACACATGCATGGTTAAAAAGAAATAGGCAAAAAGGATTTGGTAAAATATTATCAATTAAAAATGTACTACACACTATTTCATGTTGGGAAATGTGTAATAACAACAAAATGACTAAGTATAAAGAATCAAAGATTGGTAATCAAGATGGTAAAAAGTTCTTTTTTAAACCAAGATAAATATTGACACTAAATTAAAACAAGTAAAATAACACTAAATCATGTTGGGAAGTATGAAAATAATGTAATAAAGTGGAAATCATGTAAAAGGACAAATGGTATAAAAACAAACAATTTAATTCAATCAATCATACTAAATCACATTAAGAAGTATAAGAGAAAAATAAAATTGGAAAAATTTGGTATTAAATTTATCACACTAATTGAAGCTGAGAAGTATGAAAAATTCAAGAAATGGTTGGATTCTTACATGTAATCAAAAAATAAGAAGTTAAAAGTGAAAGAGAAATGAAGTAACCATAAAAAATACTAAATAAAGTTGGGAAGCATGTCAATCACGTGTAACTTCATGATTAATCACATCTTATCTCATATTTGACACATGTAATTTTGATTGTGACTTGGATTATTGAAAAAATTTGTGAGGAAGGCCAGGTCCTATCCATGGTCTTACACTACAACTCACAAAAGGAACACTAATGACATATAATAAATTTGAAAATATGATAATAAGGGATGATGGTAATAATAATGCAAAATTATGGTAATTTGTGAGGAAGGCCAGGTCATAGCTATAGTCTTTTAATGTAACTCACAAATGGAATCCCTAGGGGAGTGATCAATGAAAAAATTAATATTTATCAAGAGGAAATATGAGGAATGTAGGTAATAAAAAATTTAATGTAAAAATCGTAACTTAGGTGTCTTTTGAGAAGACCTTAGGAGATAAGAGGCATACTAAGGACATGGAAAACACACTAAGTGATTAGTGACCATAAATGTATAAAGGAAACCTATTTTCTATAGACACAAAGCTATGTAGGAAAATAAGCATGCTACTAAGATAAAATTAATAAGGTATATTGGTATATTAAAATTAAAATGGACCTACCTTCTCATAATATGTTCCCCATTCCTCAAGACCCCTTATAAAGTCATCAGTCTACTACAAAGATTGGGTACTTACATGAGAAAGTAGGTAGCACTAAAAGATATTTTTTAATTCTCCTTTTCTAATATATTGGCATACCACACCCCAATGGACCTTAGCTCTATTTTGAGGCCAACTATGGAGTTTTTGATTTTACTAGAAAAAAGAGATGTGCTTTGAATCACATCCTTTAGTGTGATTTAATTATTAAGGATTTTGAATATTTTTGCCTTTTGTATCATTGACTTTTATTAAATGATTTTCCTTTTGAATTTTATTTTAAGGATTTTTAAGATTCTTCCTCCATTCAAAATTTGAATGAATAATCATGAGAGATAGAGTGATACATAAAAATGAGCTTTAGGCTTAGGCTAAATGAAGCTAAGTGATCAAAGACAAGATTGACTAGAACACTTAGGCTTAACAATGAACCAATATGTTATCTCAAGTCTAAACCATGTATATGCTTAGTTTATGAAAAGGGAATAAAGGGAAAAATGAGATCCAAAGAAAATTGATAAAAGGATATTATAATGAGATTAATTATTTGCTAACTTATCACATGGTAAAAAGGGAATGACTAAAGGGAACCAAGTTTTTATAACCAAGTCACAATGAAAATTATCCATGTATATAGAGATAAGAAAGCAAACAATCATGAAAAGAAAACAAGAGAGTTTTAAAGAATTAAACTCAAGAAGAAAGAGAAAGCAATGATAAATAAAACATCCATAAGCAAACATAAATGACATCTAAGTAATATAAAGTGTGAAATGAAATTCACCATGTAAGATAAATATGAACTTGACACAATGTTAAATGATATAACAAATAAATAAAGATATGATTAGAGCACACATCTAATCTAAATTAAAATGTAATAACACCATGTATGTGTTCATAAGTACTGATAGATTTGACCATGCACATTAACTATAACATCAGATAGATATGTATGAAGTTGGATGTGAACTATAGCTAATGTCTCATCTATCTTTAGTGAAAATTAGGAAAATATTTCTTGTCTAATCTCCTCAACATAAAAGGTAGGAATGCTTGATGGATCATGATGAGGAAGGATATAAATAAAGGGATGCTTATAATAATGCATGGTAGTGGAATCTAGAGGAAAGGAAGGGATCACCGGTGGAGAAGGATCCATAGGTGAAGGACTCATAGGTGGAGAAGGAAACCTAGGTGAGGGAAGGTCCATGAGTGAAAGATTCACTGGTGGAGGAATAAGAGGTGATGAAGGGAAAATAGGAGGGGATGGAACCACATGAGATTGAACCATGGGAGAATAATATGGATCCCTCTTGAAGGAATAGCCTATGGGAAGAATGGTAGAAGGTGTAGGAATAGTTAAGATATGGTCTTTAAGGTGTTGTTAAAGGATGTGGTAATGATCAATGTGATGGGTACCACATTGATACCAAAGAAAATATAACTCTCCATACTTAGGAATATACTTAGGTAGTAAATTTGGGGGAGGTATGGTCTTGTTTGAGGACTGAGGGATATAAGGACACAAAGTATCAATATATTGTCATAGCTTGTGATAATGTGTAGATGAATGATTATTTGTGTTATAGAAGCAAAAGATACACCTATGAGTAGGCTTGGTAGAGGTACTCATAGGAGGAGGTGTAATATAAATAGAAGGATCTTGGGAAGGATCATTGGCCCATTTTGTGGGCAATTTATCCATTTATGGTAAAGGATGCAAACCATCATTGAGGGAAGGTGTTGTTGGTGAAGGGACTAGACTAGGATTGATAGAAGGAGAGATGGGATTAAAAGAGTGAATATACTTAGCTAAAGTGGGAGCATAAATAGGTTCCAAATTAGGATCTATTGAGTGATGGTTAGGTTATACATAAAGCTAAATGAGGGTTACACTAATCTCAAGGATAAGTAGCCTATAGGGGTCAGGTTACCTAGCAAAGTGATAAGGCTGAATCATAACATTATCCATAAGCATACTCCTATATGGTTCTTAAAAAATTGGAGGCATTTAAACCATATATACCCTATTATAAAGAGGGAAAATTCTAAAATTAGGAACCATATATGATTAAATATAGGAAGAATCACAAAAAGAATGAAATAAATAGGAATGATAATGGATAATCTTAGCATCATAGGCCTAAATAAGACCACCCAAGAATGGATCATATAAGGTGTAACCATCATCATAATTAGGTGTATGAATATAAATTATGTATTTAGGGATGACATTATCATTTGATGAGGTGTGATGAATGCAATTCTGAGTCTTAGTCAAGACAATGGGAATATCATCACAAGGTGGTTTACGAGAATGAGGTTGCAAAGAAGTAGGAAGCTGAGAGATGAGATGAGGTGAGAGATCAAAATTTTTAATCTTTAGGTTTATATAATTAAGTTCATCACCATTAAAATATATGAGGTTAGGGGTTATTCCCAATGATTTTTTGATGACCATTATAACCTCAAGTTGAATTGATAGAAAAGTTGAATCATTGAGACTCACATAATAGAACACTGAGCAAAAGTTCAAGAGTAGGTATATTGAAGCCACCATGGTCTTGGAATTATTAAAAACTCAAAGGTTTAGAGTCACCCTAAATCCTATAGATTAATCCACTATGAGGGAATTTAACATATTAGTAGGCAAAAGAGGCAACTTCTCTCATATGATCAATCCATGGCCTACCAAGAAAGATGTTATAAGATAGAGGAAAGATAAATATCATCACCTTAACATGAATGGTGATAGGTGGGATTGTAATGGTAATCCACACAAAACCTAAAGGAGGAATTTTCCTTTAATCATATCCTTGATAGGTTTTGCATGTGGATTTGAGATTGCATTCAGAATATCCAAGGGTTTTGATAAAATCAAGAGAGGCAACATAGGTGCCAAAACCCTTATCAATCAAACCATGTTTGACTTGGATATCACCAATTTAGACACTAATTAATATATGAGGATCATCCAAATGAACTAAAACCTCATCAATAATCATATAAGTGATGGTAAATTTTAAGGAAAAAGACATGTTCATTGTTTCATCAACATGGATGGACATCTCTTCCTATTGTTGTAATATGTTATCTTTACATTTAGATAAATTTACTTCACATCATATTAGGGGAGGAGGAAGGATGTTAATTTTGAACAAGAGTTTCATGAGATGGTTTTTATTATGTAGATAGGTCCTCATAAGCTCATGAAATGGTATTTGGGATGGGAGATTAGTGAGCTCCATGATCGGCTCCCACTCATCATAACCCATAAGAAGGTTGTTAGAAATAGGTGCATAGTAATGAATGAGGTCCTCAAAAGGAGGATAAAAAGTGTATTGGAATTTGTGTTGATAAGAAGGATAAGGTTTGTAATAATGTTTTAAATTATGTTGAGAAGATGAATTAGTTGGTTCATGTTAGTTTTGAGAATCGGTAGAGGAAGTGTTAATAAAAGCTTGATTATCATTGATGTTAGGTAAAGAAGTTGGAGGGATGGTAGAAATAGAATGAGAAGTGTTATCTAAGGGAGGAGTGGGAATTAGAACATATAAATTTATAAGGTCATCTTGCCCCAACTCATTTAAGTGAGTTGGAGAAGAATCTTGGATAACACAAAATGTGAGAGATAATGGAGGGGTGTAGCTAGGTTGAGGATCAATGAAACCAACCACCCTTTGCATATTAATCATATTAACCACATTATCTTCAAAATTAGGTTCAACAAGACTTTTTACATTTATGGTAAAAGGGGTGGGCTTAACTTGGTTATCTTGGTGGTTTTTTTGATTTGGAAGAGAGTCTTTATAGATAGCCAAATGAGAATTATATTGATTCAAAGATTAAGATTTAATATTTGTTTCATAAGACTTAAAATCAATGTCATACACTTGTTGATGTTTTTTAATGATATAATCACGATGAAAATTAAGATCAAGAAGAAAATCCATAGCTAAATTATGAAGCTGCCTATAGGTCTCATGAGAATAACCCCAACTAGTTTGAAATCAATAAATTTTTTTGGGATCATACCAATATTTCATAAGATGGGTGGGATCAAGTTCTCATGGTATAATCCTAGGTAAAATTTTTAGTAATTTAGATGAGGATAAAGTTTTGTGAACATTAATGTTATTAGATGAAGATAAATGAGGATTGGTGTATTTTTGAGAAGGGGAAGCTAGTTCTAAATATTGGTTAGAAACAATAGCTTGAATAGCGTGAATGGTGTCATAAGAGTCTCTGACACCATCATTAGTAGCATTACAATTTTTTTTCTTAATTAAGATATGAGTACCTATATAAGGTTAGGGTGGCTTGAATTGATGCATAAGGAAATCTTGACATTTTGCTTGGTTAATGGCCTCGTCTAAAGATCATGGAGAGAGAGAGAGAGTGTGTGTGTGTACCCAATATTATAACTTGGGGAAAAGAGAATTGGTAAAGAGATGGAAAAGGTTATCATCAGACATGTTATGTTCACATTATTGGACAATATTTTTCACCTTTTAACAAAGGCTTGGGTAATTTTAGTTTAAAGTTTCTTAAATTTGATAAAATGGGCCAAGATATTCCTGGGAAGATCACTAGTTTGGAACTCTTGGACTAGAGAATTTACTAAATCTTCCAAACTAGTTATAAAATGATTTTTAATTTGGTTATACCAATCTAAAGTATCGCCTATTATATTTTTAGCTAATATTGATAGTGATAAAGGTATTCAACTTGACATAGTCTTTATAGAGATTTTTAAATGTTTTTAGATGAAGAGTAGGATCAGTTAACCCATTATAAGAAATGGTAGGGGTGATACCTCCTATATTAATATTATCAATTTGAGTTATAAGAGTTTCATTTTGAATATGTTTAATTTTCTTGTTGACAAGAGGAAGTTGAGGGATGAGATTGCTATGGGAATCTCAAAGAGGAGGTGGGGGAACATTTTGATTATGTGTGCCCTAAGGCATTGATTGAGGGTGGGTTTGAACATGGAGAAGGTTATTTTACATTCTCATCATTTTATTTGTATTATTAGCTTAAAAGGTATATATTTGATTAATAATTTGTAATAAGGGTTGATGGGTTTGATCGGCATTATTTACATTTTTAGAAGCATTAGAGTTGGTATTAGTGGCTTGGGTACCACTATTAGTGTTGATAAAATTTTGAGAGGAACTATGAGAATGTCAGGCACTAGTGGAAAAATTTGCTTATGTGGAAAAATATGGACTAGTGAAAGGATGAGAAGACGAAGCACTAGAAACATGATTACCTTGGGTAGCGAATGATGCACTAGTAGAAGAATTTAAGATAGTGGCTTTTGGGAGAGGCCCACTAGATGTATAACCTACTTTAGATACTAAAAAAATACACATGAAGGTTTTAGATATTGAAACACCCCTAGATCAAACCATTACCCAACCTCAAACCATGACCCTAAGTCAAGTTAGATAACTAGATAAACCAACTAACTAACCTACCTTTTTTTGCCACTTGACCTTTGACGCTTGACCATTGATGGTTAAGTCCCTACCACCTGAACATTGAAACTTAGTCTGTGTGCGAACCTAAAAACATCATAATTAAATTCACGTAGTGAGCTAATGCATCAATAATTAAATTTTTGTAATGATTTTCACCCCTTATAAAACCTACACCTCCATCTCTTTTGCCTATAAAAGAGAGGAACATGAGGTGAAAATGGAATCCAAGGATCCAATAATTTAGAAATTAGACAATCAAACTATCAACTAGTAGTCATCAAGAGAATCTCGCATCAAGAACTTATTTATAGGTATTCCCTCCAACAAGTCATAAACTATGATAGAGACCTAAAACTCAACCAAAATTGATCTTTAGGCAATGTACCATTACTATACCCAAATCACTCCTAGATTAGCTACTAACTATGAAACAACTAGTTAAGTATATTCTTGGTTTTCAAGTTTTGATTATTTAGTTTCTAACCTAGACCCTTCTACATCATATCTATAACCTCCCATACCTAATTAGATCTTTAAAAATATGTTACCTAATCATTGACCTCACCAACCCAAGCTTTTTTCAATACTTCTTAGAACCCACAACAATCACCGATGGTCACCCTAAATGTCAATGGTCACCTTAACCATTGATGGTCACCCTAACCACTAATAGTAACTATGGTATTAAATAAAACAAGCTATTTCCACCTACTTACCCTCAACCAAATTCTACTTTCTATTTTTTTTCATATTCACAAAGTCCCCACCTATTTTCTAAATCCAACTTGACCTATTTAGCATTAGTATTGACCTGCTTATTGCTATAATTAGTTTATTTCCTTTAACAAACATGCATTTATTCTTTTATTCCCTTTTAATATTTTCTATCATTTGATGCAATTACTTCATATTTATTTCTTTCAACTTAACTATTAAAAGAGATTGGATTGACAGCCTCCTAGTAAGTTCATGCTTCTTGGATCTAGCTCACGCTAGGTAATCCACCTTGTTATCCATCTAACAACCCCATTTCATTTAGAATTTTTTTATCTATAGGTCATTCATCACAAAATAAATTGGATATCTTCACAATCATTTGGATCATTTGCAAACAAACAAATAGGTTCTTCTACCATACCCATATCTTGTTTTTTACTTCTTATCCAAGAAAATAAATTGAAATTGAGAGAAACATTTTGGCACGCCTGCTGGGACCTAGTACCATCTAGGTGCCTTTTCTCCCTTATTTTATGCCATATAAAGAAATAAAAATTTATTTTGGGTATAAAATAAGCCTTGCATATATTTATTACTTGCATGTTTAACTCACCTAATTAAAATTAAAGGTTAAGTAAATCAATTATAGTTTCACCTTTATTATCACACACCAAAACCAAATCACTTATATCAAATAAACATCATAATAATTTACATAAGGCATGACTAGGGTTTCATCTCCCATTGGTTCACCTTCACCCTTTGGATATCTTACTTAGAGGTCATTATGAAGAAGAGAAACCAAAATTTAGCTCTCTGGTTGAATCTAAACTCTATAAATTGGTACATATTGGCTAAAAACTTGACACCCTTATCGCTATGGTGTGTGAAGGGAGGGGGAAGGACCCAATACAAATCCACGTATTGATTTCCAACATAAATCATTTTGAGATCCTTAAACACCCAAAACCAACCATAGACTTCTTTTCTAGTACTTTTTCTACAAACCAAGTTCTTCTTCGAGATACAAGGTACCCTAAGATTTTAAAATGCACTCTAGTGTATGTTTTTTATTTCCTTGAGATCTTTTTCTTTTTTTTGCTTTGTGTTTGAGTTGTGAGATTTCCTTTATTCCTTTCTATTCTTCACATGGTTTCTACTAGACAACAATTGAGGAACTAAACCAACCAGGAGCCACCTTCCTCTTCTTCTTCCCCCATGGAATATACCTTAGATGTTAAGGGTTATCCCCATCCTTTTACCAGCCCTTCCATACCTCAGATAGTTTTTTAAGGTGATATGTATTTTTCTATCTTCCTTGATAACAACCTCGTGGCCCTCCAACATTACCTCAACACCCTACTTACCACACCCCTACTTTAGTTCCTCCTAGAAACTCACCTTATGGGATACACCTTTTTTACATCTAACTCTACCCAACCTATGATCACTCAAACATCTTCCTCTACTAATAACCCATCTACTACCTCCATCCAAACTCAATCAAACAACCCAACAAATAACCAAACACCCCTTACACCAACCAACAACCCCTCCAGCATAGGTGCAACCTCACCTTTTGTTACCCTTACTCCACCCACCATAGGGATACCTTCTACCCGTATTGACACTATTCCCCTTATCACTTTCAACCCACAAATCTCCACCCCACTTCAAAATGTGGTACTTTATATACCTTCTACCCTTCCACCTATTAGTACAAGAGTTACCACTCAACACCAACCAATTAACCCGTTCATACCTCTAACCCAATCTATATCAATTCCCCAATCCATCAATCTGATCATACCTCCAAACCAACCCACATAAACTCCTCAACAAATACATATGACACCTTACCCATGTTATGTTCCTAATCCATAAGGATACATAGCTCCATCGTCCACCCAAAATCTTGTGCCTATTAACCCTTATGTGGCATCATCCCAACCCTTAATGACCACATACCAACATGTGGCATATTCTCAACCTTCTACCAATTATTCACATATTGCATCCACCCAACCCCAACAGATCTTACCATACAATTATATAAGTCTCAAACCCCAAATAAATTTGGTCAAAATGTTGATGGATAAAAGGACCAATCTAGAGTCATCTATCTCTGGGGTTCACAACCTCTTGTCTTATAACCAAATCTATAATGAACCTATTTACCCATCTATCCCTATAAAACCTTACCCTCCTTAATAGTAACTACCCAAATTTTCTAAATTCCAAAGTAAGGAAGACCCCCAACAACACCTAAGAGCATTTTGACATTCTTACTACTTGATTTCCTATGATGATGATATTCTCTTTCACACCTTTCCTATTTCTTTATCTAGACCAGCATTAGATTGGTATAGTGATATCACTAAGCACTCCATATTTTCCTTTTTATAACTCATCCAAACCTATTTATACCACTTCTTAGTCAATATATCTAAGAATGTCTCCATCACTTACCTCTACTCCATCAGACAATTTGATGATGAATCAACTGTCAATTTCATAGCCTGATGGAGAGGTCTTATGAACTATCTCTCTTTCTCCTTTCCCCAACCTTAGTTGATTGAAATTTTCTCTCAATCTTGTGCTAAACATAATTCCCCTACTCTAAAAGTTCAAACGTTCAAAACCTTTGACAAGTCTTTCACCATAACATGCAAACTATAAATTAGAGCCATCAATGAGGGGAAGTTGAAACTAAGAAATAAAAACTCTATCTTCAAATCCAATGACCCTTCCCCATCCAAAAAAACCAACCAATCTAACCTCCCTACCACCAAACCAAATGCAGCATCAAACATGGTTATCTTTAAAACTACTCCACCTCTAATTGTTAACCAACTTATTCAAACCAACTCCTCTAACTCCTCTAATAAAAAAACCTAGAATCAAAACTAAACTACCACAAAACAATACACTCCACTAAGGGAGTCATATGCTTTATTTTTGGACAAGTTACTCAAATCCAACATCATATATATTCCCCCATCAAACCTCACCAATAATTTGATGCTTCTCTCCCTATGCCCAATTGGTACAATGAGACTGATCTATGTGCTTTCCATCATGTCATTAGATATGATGTTAGTATTTGTAACAAATTCAAAACCATTGTCCAAAACTTGATTGATAAGGGATAAATTGTATTAGATAATCCCAATGTTCCCCCAAATTAGTCACTTGACATCTTTTGACAACCTTTTCCCAATCATTCCCCTTCTACCCACCATGATGATAACAAATTGGAATCATCTCACACTTGTGAGGCCCATATAGTCAATGTAATTATCAGTGAACCTATCATTGAGGAAACCCTTGCCTCAATTACCTCTTCCTCCACTCCACTTATTAAAGTGGTGGAATTACCCCCCATTCCTTTGGATACCCAAAAAAGGGAAGCAACCATCTTGTTTCTTTCATTTGATGAGGTAATGAACTTACCTTCCTCCCCAAATTATGGAATCACTTCTCTCTCTTTGGAAACCATTCCAAAAGGAGAGATAAAATTATCTACTCCTTCTATGGAGGAAACATCCTTCTAAATATTGGAACCTTTCATCAAGGATAAGGGTGTAGAAACCATTCCCTTACCTAAACCTATGGGCCTAATATTTGAATTTGATGCCTAAGGAATCAAACCAATTTACAAATCCTTCTCTAAATTGGTCTAAAGCCTAGAATCCTCTTCTCAACCTAATATAAATTAATCCAACTTTTAGCACCATCTTGGGATCCCTTATTAGAATAAGCATGAACCTTTGACCTCACCTTCATCTACTCCATCTTCAGCCATACCTACCCTCAAACCTATAATCACCTCAACCCCTTCATCAAAAACCCTTTTCCCCAAAACCGTGGAAGAACCATCCAAACCATCTCCTTCCAAACTTATCAAATCACCTTATACCTCTCTAATAAAACCTATCAAGAACCTAGGGGTGCTTCCAAATTCTAGCCTTATCCACCCATATTTAAAGTTGGGCTTAACCCCATCCAATCCACCAAATAAAACCTTAACCAAACCAACCAAGAAGGTGGAGCCACCCAAACTCCCACCTAGAACTATAACTATACCACCCACTTCCCTCTTACCTTCTATCTTGGGATCCCATCCTTCTTCCATCATAGGATCTCATCCTTCTATCAAGAATGTGAATCCTCCTAAAACTACCCACATTAAAAATTTTCCTTTTATTTTACCTTTACCTACCCCCTCCAAAACATCACAATCCCCATCATTTTTAACCAAACTATCTACCTCTACCTACCCACCTATCTCCAAACCTTCATCATCTCAATAATACACCTCCAAATCTATCACCTTTAAAGCTTCCAACTCAAATCCATCCAACACAAAGCAATCCCAATCAAACCCACCTACCAAAACCATTTTACAACCCATATTTTCCATAATGAAGCCTACTTCTAAGAAGGATCTTACCCCAAAAAACTAAAAGTCCATTATCCTTAACACCTTTTCTTGAATCATATTCGACCATTTTACAAAGGTTATTACAAACATATTCTTTAAACCTACCACCTATCAAACACTTTAACCCTTTAATTCCTAAACCATCTTGGTTCAATGACAATGTAATCTGATCATACCATAAGACACCTAGACATGACATGGAGAACTACAAAGCTCTAAAAGCACTTGCCCATAACTTATGGGAGGAAGATGATCTATTATCAAACAAACCTATCTTAATCCCATTATCAGCCCAACCACCAAACAAACCTATCTAACACTTACCCACTCCTACATTCTCATCTAAGAGTGAGGAGGAACTGAAGTAGCCTTTTATCCTAATGCTTCCCCTCATCCACACTATCCATATGGTCACACAATCTTAGGCCCAAAAAAAGGATAAGGCAAAGGCCAAAGTGTCCATCCCATGGGCATATCATTCCAACCCTCAACCTTCCAACCAAACTCAAGCACCTTCACCTTCATCGAATCCCAAAATATCCATTTTAGGTGCCTCTCTCTCCAACCCTTCTAAATATATCTAGTGATTAGTTCTAAAAGAGCTTCACCAAGCACTGGTGAAGATGAGACTATATGAACTGATCAACACCTCACACCCTCATTTCCAATCACTAATAGAGGCCCTAAAATATATAGGGGTCTAACTTGAATAACCTTTTTTATATCTCTTCAACTTTCCACCTTTGTCACATTCAAAGATTCAAAAATATCCTCCGTTCATCCACATGATCCATATTCCCACTCTTCATCATTGCATACATTAATCAAACCCACATCAAAAGGGTGATGAATTATTGGGGAGATAATATTAATATTATCTCCTCTCATGCTTATGACCAACTTCAATTGCCAAAGAATATCATGTTAGAAACTACAGTGGTATTCAATTCCTTTAATGATACTGTGGCCACAACCTTGGGGACAATCATCCTCCACATCCACTTGGGACCTTTCATGCTTTTAGAGCTCTTCTACATCATACAAGGCAAGTTCTAATATAGTTTCTTATTTGGACACCCTTAGATCTAATCCATGAGTTATGTCCCATCTACCTTGCATCGATGTGTCAAGTTTGAACATGAGGGTCAGGTCATTACTATACAAGCTAACCCTAGTCCTTTCATATCTTGAAACATGACATATCAACCCAGTGACATTCTTCTTCCTCACTCATCCACCTCCCCACTAACCAACAATAACTCCACCCCTACCATCAATTAATCTTTAACTAACTCATATATCCCTTCTTCTCATATCCCCACAGAAGATCCCTTAGAATCTATGTTCTAACATCTCCCACTAGGAGAGTATCATCTTTTGGCCTTTGATGCCTTCCCTACTCTTCAAGAGTATGGGAATATTGACCATAATCTTGGTTATGATACTAATATCAGAACCATCATTCCTTTCAAGCTTCCTAACCTCCAAACAAATTTCATCTATGGGGGACTTGATCATCCACTCCTCACTTCCTCCACCATTTATTCTACCCAACCATTTACCTATAATTTTTCCTATTTAAGCAAACCAATATTTTCCAAATTGTACCTTCATAGGTACACCTATATGGGATTAATCCTTAGTAATTATTTATATGGATCCTATGAGTTACCTTTGATCAAAATCCATAAACCTCATGAGTTATTTGGCCTTAGGTTTATCCCACTAGAAGAACACATCAATCCACCCAAACCCAACACCACCATTGATGAGGACATTCCATCCTCACTAACCTCATCTCTTTTTAGGTCTAAGGATTTCAAAACCATCTCATCTAAATTTTTTTAGTCAATACCATTATTTTGGGCCCCTTGACCTATCACAAGGGAGGTCAAACTAAAACCTTTCCTCTAATTCATTCTAAAATGGTAGAAAATGATTCTCCTAGCATCTGCACCATTTGACATCAAGATAATGATTTCATTCTCACCTATTTTGATGTAGGGAATTTTTATACCCACAAATCCCTTCCTCTTGAAAACCAAACCATGTTGAATGAATCCACTATTAATGTCAACTTGGGTACTCAAGATAACCCTCAAATTTTAAAGATTGGTCAATCCTTAGATTCCTTAGAGTAATAAGATTACCCTTCCTTCCTTCATGACCAAAGAATATAATTTGATTGGTCCTATCAGGATATGACTAAAATTGACCCTTCCATAACTCTCCATAAAATCATCATCCATCTTGATGCTAAGCTTGTTAGGAAAAAGCTTCATAGGATTCATCTTTGTATTGACCTTCTAGTCAAAGAAGAACTTCAACACCTCTTGTCTATCAACTTCATCTATCCCATTAACTATCCCTAATGGGTTTCTAACATCATTCCCATTACCAAATCCATAGGGGGACTTCACCTCTATGTTGAATATCATGACCTCAACCTTGCTTGTCCAAAGGATGACTTCCCTTTGCCTAGCATTAGCTAACTTCTTGATCTTATAGCCAGTAATGAGATGTTATCTCTCATAGATGGTTTCTCAAGATATAATCAGATCTTGATTTCCCCTAAGGATCAACATATTACTTATTTCATCACCCCTCGGGGAACCTTCTACTAGAGGGTCATGTCATTTGGTCTGAAGAACACTAGAGTAACCTACCAACATGTGATGACCTACAGCTTCCATGATCTCATTCATAAAATCATAGAAGACTATGTAGATAATCTCCTTGAGAAATCCAAATATCATAAGGATCATCTAGAAGTTGTACAATTTATCTTTGATCACCTATTCCATTTCCATGTCTGACTTAACCCCAAGAAATGTGTTTTTAGGGTCTTAGATAAAAAGCTTCTTGGATTTATTATCTCTCTTTAAGGAATAAAAGTAGACCCTAGCAAAGTCAGAGTGATCCTTGACATGCCACCTCTAACACACCTTAAGAAACTCTAAAAGGAAAACGGGAAGCTCTAATCCATTCATCACTTCATCTTTCAGTATTTAGATAGATGTTAACCCTTTTACCATCTTCTCAAAAAAGATACATCTTTTAAGTGCACTAAGGACTACCAAAAAGCCTTTGATTCACTCAAAGAGTACCTTATTTCTTCACCCATTCTTATCCCTCCTAAAGAGCACCAATATTTCTATCTTTATATCTCCACTGCTGACCATTATTTAGGGGTAATTCTCACTCACCATGATGAACAAAATAAAGAGCAAGCTGTCTACTATATAAGTTGAACACTTATAGAGTATGAGACTTGGTACACCCATACTGAGAAGATTTACCTCACCTTACTCTTTATGGCTTCAAAAATTCATCATTACCTCCTTAATAACAAAACCTTTGTCATCACCAACACTAACCCACTCAAGTACATGCACTCTAAACCATACCAAAGCTAGCATATGGCCAAGTGGCTCGTGCTCCTAGCTGAGTTTGACCTTGAGTTCTTCCAAAAAAAATTGATTAAAGGGTAAATAATTGTTGATAAATTAGTCAAATATCCTTTTCCATAAAACTAACCACTTCATCTTGCATTTCATGATGATTCTATCATGACTCTTTCTCAAGAGGATGTCACCTACCAAATGACCATGTTCTTCGATAGCTCAATGCCAATGCGGTGGGGGTGCCAAAGTTATTCTCATTCCCCTCAGTGGATAACCTCTTCTTATTTATTTCAAACTTGATTTTGAGTGTACTAATAATATGGCTAAGTATTAATCCATGGTAATAGGTCTCCAAACTGCTCTATCTTTGGGAGTTAAGATGATCAGTATCTTTGGCGATTCCCAACTTTTGGTCAACTAGATTAATGGATCCTACCAATGTAATAATGATGTCTTACAAAAATAAAAAAATACCTATTAGGTTTACTCTTGAAATCATTTAATCATTAACTTATCCAATCTATTTTATGATGTACCAACAAGTTAACGAATATGATGTTTTCTCTTGATTCCTAGATCCCATCTACACCTTCCAATTCTAAGAACTTTGTCACCATTGATCATTTTATCATACCCTCTTATATCTAATCCAACCTGCCTACCATTTTTAGTGTGTAGGTATCTCCATCAGAAATTTGGTATGAACAAACCTAAACTACCTCAACCTTAACATCATTCCTCCCAACCTCTCTAGGAATGGCCTAAGAGCCTTTGTTTAGAGTACCTCTCATTATACCATACTAGGGGGAATCCTTGTTGAACGTGGTTTTAATGACTTCCTTATTTATTGCCTATGTATTCATGAAGCTTCCCATGTTATCTAATAAATTTATGACAAGATCTATAGAGGATACTTTAGTGGTATAGATATCACTAAACGTATCCTTTGCCTCAGATACTATTGTCCTACCCTCAACCAAGACTATTATGATTATGTGAAGAAGTGTGTTAAATGTTAGCAGCATGCTAATTTACATCATGTTTTATCCCATGGCCTTCAAGTATCCAAGTAATTTTAGCCCTTCTCATAATGGGGATTAGATCTAATTATGGAAATTATCACCATTCTTCACAATATCACCACTCCATCATCACCACCACCAAATATTTCACCAAGTGGGTGGAGGTTATTCCTCTCATCTCAACCAAAAATAACAAGATAGTCAACTTCATCAATAATCATATCATCTATCATTTTGGTGTTTCCCATAATATCATCACCAATAATGGAAAATATTTTAGAAACAAAAAAATTTAGGGTTTTTATGATGTATTTGGCATCAAGTTAAGATTTTTCTCACTTTATTATCCATAAGAAAATGGATAGGCATAAGCCTCTAATAAAACCCTCAACAAGATGTTAACCAAAATGGTCAATACTTCTAGTTAGGATTGGAATTTACACATCCCTTTTGCTTTGTGAGCCTATCACACTAGCTTTCAAACCTCTACAGGTGCTAACCCTTTTTCTCTGGTCTTCAAAGTAGAGATAGTCTTACCACTTGAAGTCCAAATTCCTTCTCTTTGAATATCATTGTAAGACATCATTTCTAAGAGAGACTATCATCAAGATCATCTAGCATGATCTGATCTACTTGATGAGTGATTCCTAATTATTCTTAACCATCTTTGTGTCTATTAAGAGTGAGTCAAGTGTGCCTATAATAAGCACTTGAAAGAATAAGAATTCAAGAATGAAGACCTCATCTTGAAGGAAAATCAACATGTGACCAATGAGGCAGTTGATTTTAATTGGCTTGGACCCTACATCATAACCCACAAGTATGGATCAAGAGGTTATCATTTGCCCTCTCTTGAAGGCAAACTAAAACCTAAGCCTCTCAATGCTTTGTACCTATGCCCTTTCTTTTTTTAAACAAGGATCAAACTCACCTTTTATCTAACTTAAGCCCATCCCTTGATTTACAAGATTTTCACCTTCTTCACACCTTCATCCCATCCCTTTGAGGATAATTGATTACATCATAGAACCATGTGATTAATCATTAAAGTCATAGCCTAATCCTAAATATGGGTACCATGGCTCTACCCATGGCATGGTTTTCATCGATACTTTTTGTCCCCAATTAGATGGAATCCCATGGTCATTGTCTCTCAAAACCACCCCTTTCACCTATCATTAACCTTATTGTAATCTAATTTTTGCCCTCATAAAGGTAAACCTCCAAACCTATATAGACATGTCCATGTCTAACCTAGTATCAAAAAAAATTGGGATACCTAAATATCTCTTGGGTCAAATATCTCTAGCATGCAAACTACTCCCTTGAAAGATAGCTACCTAAAACTAAATCACTTAAAATAATGTATTTCTCCCTTGAATGATAAATACTAAAATGAAAAAATCCAAACTTAGACCACTCCCTTAAAGGATGGCTAAGTCAATTTTGTCAAAATCAATCATTTAAAGCTTCCTGCATCGATAAGCTTCATAAATTTATCAAAACCAAACAATAAAAGACCCCATATCAAAATTAAGAACAAGTTGCAATAAACTTTCATATATAGTATCAATTGACTTCTTGCATTGATCAGTCTACACTTTGCAATTAAAACATGGACTTATCTATTATGGTTCTTAGGTCACCTATATAAGTGGAAAACCAACCCTCAAGAAGGTTGCAATCCACTTCACACTACCTATTATCCATCTCATCACTTTGAGGCTGACCTCCTCCATGTGAGCCCAGTCCTCCTCCATCATCCCACAATAGATCTTTTCAAAGATCTAAGAGACCCAATCCTACATCTGAATCTTATCTTATGCTTGAAAAATTCATTATAAGACACACTTAGTTTTATTTATTGTTATTTTCCATGAACTTAACCTCCTACCACTTAACTTACCCTATTTTTATAACCTTGAAACCCCCCACCCAAACACTACCATTAACATTCCAAACATTCCAACTCACCTACACTCCACCTTTTTATCCCAAGAGGTTGATCACCAATAGTCACTATGACTTCTAACAGTTAA
Organism: Torreya grandis; assembly: GCA_037957365.1. NCBI lineage: Eukaryota > Viridiplantae > Streptophyta > Pinopsida > Cupressales > Taxaceae > Torreya > Torreya grandis. Next base: position 1,697,345 of record JARHVA010000842.1, read on the forward strand.
GTGACCCTTTTCCCTTCAGTCTTTAATTGTCAATGGTTGGATATGAATATCAACAATTGGGTATCATCAAGGAGGAATCTTGGGTCCTACTACTTAGTTGTGTCCCTATCTATGCAACATCCTTAATTCAAATCTAGGTTAACTGAGTAATCACCTCTACATAATCAACCACTCAATAACTACCTCATCAACACTCTCACACTAAATTCCAAAGATATAGATATGCAAAGAGTCAAGATTTAAAAAGTAAATAAGTGAAAATGATAACTATTTTTCACTTTTTAAGCTCTATATTTTTAGGTTTTTATCCCTTAACCATCGATGATCAAGGTGATCACTGATGATCACATTTAGAATCCTTGACCATCAATACTCAGGATGTAAAATTTTTTAGAATTATGACACACTCACCTTAGTTCCCACCTTTACAAATTACCTTCTCTACTTACCATACCAATCACCCCATCCACCTTGACATTGGCCATTTTAGCCCAAACTATCATATATGTTGTGCCAACCTTACCTTGTTCCTTTTGACCATACTAACAATGTGCCATGTTTAACATTTAAACTTACACCACCTCATACTACCCAACCATTTATATTTTTCCTAGGGGTACTTCCTACCTTGAATACCTATAAAAACACCAACCTTATCTAAGAGACTTGATAGGAATAACCTGATCAACTATGCCTAATTATATGGCCTGGTCTCTCCATCACCAGTCCTTTTAGCACCAAACTTATTTTTACCAACCATGGAAACTTAGTCTATGCATGACCTTAGCTATCACACTTAGTCACATTTTATGTGCATGTTTTTGCTTCAAATACCTAACCACCATTGTCACCAACCTCATGAATCACCATAAATTGCTTATCAAACATGTACCCTGACTCCTAGTTTGAGGGGGATCACCTCCTCTCATGCTCGAGACAACTAAAAATTAACCCACAATTTTTATTTTTATTTTACAACTTGTTGACACAAACTACATAAAAAAAAGGGGCAAAATATAGACACTATAAAATTACACATGATAGTTTTATATATTGAAACACCCCTGCATAGGACCATTACCCAACCTCTAACCATGACCCTAAGTCAAGTTAGCTAACTAGATAAACCAACTCACTAACCTACCTTTTTACACCACTTAATCTTCAACCCTTGACCATCAATGGTCATCTTGATTATCGAAAACTACCCTAACCACTGATAGTTAGGTTCTTACCACTTGAGCTCTCAAACTCAATCTATGTGCAAACATAAACATATCATAATTAAATTCATGTAGTGAGCTAATGTATAAAAAATTAAATTTGTGTAACAAGTTTCACCCCTTCTATAACCTACACCTCCATCTCTTTTTCTTATAAAAGAGAGGAGAAGGAGGTGAAAAGGAGATCCAAAAAATTAGCAATCAAGTAATCAATCTATCAACTAGCAATCATTAAGAGCTTCTAGCATCGATAACTTCTTTGCATGTCTTCCCTCTAGTAAGTTAACAACTAAAGTAGAGACTCAAACCTATACCAAAATTTATCTTTAGGCAAAGTATCATTACTCTACCCAAATCACTCCCAATTTATCTACCAACTATCAAATAAATAGTTAAGTATATTTCTGGTTTTCAAGTTTTGATTATTTAGTTTCTAACTTAGACCCTTATACATCATATCTTCTAACCTCCCAACCCTAACTAGATATTTAACAATCTCATACCCAATCACTAACCTCACCAGCCTAAGCTTTTTACAACACTTTTTAGAACCCATAATAACCACTGATGGTCACCCTGACCACCGATGGTCACCTTAACCACCAATGATCACTATTGTAGGAAATAACAATAAGTTATTTCTATTTTCTTACCCTCAACCAAATTTTGTTTTCTATCTTTTTTCCTTTTCAAAGAGTCCATACCTATTTTTTGAACCCAACCTGACCTATTTAGCATCATTATTGGCCCATTTATTTCTATAATTAGTTTATTCCCCTTATCAAGCATTTATTTCTTCTTATATTCCCTTTTAGTATTTTCTATCATTTGATGAAATTACTTCATATTTATTTATTTTAACTTAATTTATCTAATATAATGTATTAACATCCTCCTAGTATTCATGCTAGGCAATCCACCTTGCTATCCATCTAACAACCCCCTTTGCTTTAGTATTTTTTTTATATATAGGTCATTTTTACCAAGAAAAATAGGAGCTCTTCATAATCATCTAGATCACATGTACACAAACAAATAGGTTCTTCTACCATACCCATATCTAGTTTCTTACTTCTTATTTTCCAAGAAAATAAACTAAAATTAAGAGAAACACCTACCATGTTAGTGGATATACTAAGCATAGAGGTAGACAAAGTTAAAGAAGAAGAGGTCATGGTATGAGAAGGGGTCATAATAGAGGGAAGAGGCTGAGAATCAAAGAAACTAGAACTCCTAAATCCATATGAGAATGTGGGAGAAGGTGAATGATGCTCTTAAACTTGACCATAAATCATGAGATGGTAAATGTTAGAAGGATCCTTTCCTCAATGTTGAGGAATATTAGAGATAAAGAAGAGAATTTCAAGGGTATACTATAATTTAGGTTGATCTTGAAGTGATAAGAGAGGATTACGTAGTGACGAGGAATGAGGATGGGTCCCATAGTTATTTATGTGAGTGGCTCTATGCACATTACTCTCATCTAGGAGAGGAGCTCTACTCTATTTATGGGAGACCCTATTAGGGTTGGTAAGACTCATCATGTCTATGGAATAAAACTCAGTATTATCTTTAAATAGGAATTTCATGATGAAGGAGAAGGATTAAACAAGGCAAGAAAGATGCAAAATAAGGGAATAAGAAGTGACCAAAAACTATACAGAGTCGACTAGGTCAACCTAGTATAGAAAACAAGGTCTAAAAACTATATAGAGTTGGCAAGGTCAACCTAATATATAAAATAAGTGTTAAAAATTGTATAGAGTTGACAAATTTGACCTAGTATAGAAAACATAAGTTGAAAATTGTATAGAGTCTATAGGGTCGATCTAGTATAGTAGGCAGGAAAAAATAGATAGTCTGTAAGAGACTGTGTCAAAAGGAATGACTATGTACTAAAACAAAAAATTTGTTTAAAGTAATTTTTAAATCAAGAAAAGAAACACACAGTAAATTCAGTTAATGAGGTTGATCAAATTGAGGCACACAACACAAAACCTTGCATCAACACTACCTAATGTAAGTTTTTTTAATACAACATACAATTGAGAAAAGAGCAAGTAGTCAACTTTAAAATTAACATCTAAGTGGTCATCCTAAATGTTATTAGATTATTAGAGTATAATTTTAGATTTGATAGGGATTTGGCTGTAAACAAGGAAATAGAAAACAATCTAAGGATGGTTTTAGGATGTTTGGGCTGAAATGGATCTATATTGGCAATGGTACTGGCTCGGTATTCGGGCCTATCCCCTCACTTCAAATATATCGGGTGCTTATCCAAAATATACCATTAACCACATGTTTATACTTGGCCATAAAACTAATTTAGCTTCCCCCTTAGTGATGAAATCCAAATAGGTAGGCCTTGGGTAGACAATTATTAAAATGTGTTTTAAGATTTTTTGATTTGGTAGTGTGTGAATAAAAGAGAAAATAGTGTGACTAAATGGTATATTTAAAACCACCTAATTAGACTATGTGATCTATTCTAAGCATGCAAGGACAAGAAATAAAAGTGTGAGCTAATTACTAGCATATAAATGTTAATTCCAAATTTGAAACATAGTACAATGTCGATTCAATTAATTGTGTATGTAAAGAATATAAAATAGAGTTGACAGTGTCAATTGTATACTATAAAATCAAGGGTCTAAAAATGAACTCTATTGATATTTTTGACCTCATTTTCTAGATATAACACATAATATAGAGCTACATCAATAGAGTCAACCTAGTTGACTATATAGAGGTAGTTTTAAAGACTATAAACTATAAAAATTAGAACTATAATAAATATACTATAAATGATAAAGAAGGATCGAAAGGAACCTTGGTGGGTTGGAGGATGAAGAGGAAGATATGTTTTTTATTGAATTACCCTAATTTATACTTACAACTTCTACCAACTGTGTCCACTAGGTCTACCTAGTTTTGTAGATCCTATTTGTTGAAAACCTAAAAAATGTACTATGTCGATAAGGTTGACCTAGTATGTTGAACTAGATACCTAAAATTTTATAGGGTCAACTAGGTTGACCTAGTAGACTGAATTGAAAGTTTATAAAACATGTACAAATAGAAGAGTCATATTGATGTGACTGTGTGTTAAACCTGTGCATAGAAGTTAGAATTATGTCAACACTATCAACCTAGTATCATAAATATATATAAAAATAAAATAAATTATGAAATAAAACATGTAAGGCTTAGATTCATGTCAAGTTTACCTAAATTTATACAATTGAAAATTCATCATTTCTATAAATAAATTGTAACTTGAAGAAGATAGATCATACCATACACTTTCGATTGGGGACATATTAGATAATTAGGAACATGACCAATATGGGGATCTACTAGACCTAATTAGTGGATCTCTTACTATAATAAACTATGATATGGATGGTTCCAAAGCCTCTAGTAATTCACAATCACACAATAACCCTAAAGGAGTTTTATGTTTTAATATCTCACTAAACTAATAACAAGTAAATTAAATCTAATCTAGTGTTCACCAAAGCTTTTGTTACAAAGTGGGGGTTAGAAATAATAAAAATAAACATTCATAAGATACATATACTCACTTCAATGTATATATAATCCTAATACATAGAAGAGAAGTATAAATGCATATCTATCTACTCTTACAAAGGAGGAACAAAGTTAGGAATACTTACCTTTGAAGAGGAACCCACCGAGCCTCAATCTCTCCCTTGGCCAAGGTGATTTGTAAGAGGTTATTATGGGATGTAAGGATGAAAAATAAAAATTAGCTCTAGGATACATAACCTATCAATGAATTCAAAATATTTATCCATAAGAAAATATATATATATCTCCAAAGAAAGTATAAAACCCTAAGCTTGTTCCTCAAGTAGAATGGTCAATAAGCAGATGCGTAATATATCTTAATTGTTCTACTCTTGTCTTAATAATTGTGAAATGGACTTGTATATATAGGCAACTCTAACCCTAGACCCTTAAAAAAAAATTGGCTGATAGGATCAACTGAGTCAACCTAGTATTAACTAACCCATGCTGAAAATGAACTACGTTGGCACTATGGGTTGATGACAAAAAAATACAAGGTCAACCTAGCTAATATAATTCAAACATTACTAAAAAGGGATTTAGGCTAGGAAAAAGTAAATAAAAGTGGAAAATTATTAGAAGAGGGTGAAATATAGAAGAACAAACTTATGAAAATGGTTTTTAGGAGACAAGTGTGTAGATAATAAGTGAAAAAAGGGACAACAATCCTATAAAGCACCAATGGTCTACCCATCCCTTTTCTTGTGCACCCCTTAAGGTGTGAACTTAGAAATATTGAGACTTGATGGGTTCCTACAAGATAAAAAGTGTCAGTAAGTGATAAAATTTTGTAAATATTATGCATATACACCATTTGTCACATTAATACACTACCAACTAGGCACACTCTCTCAATGACATCAACCTTATACAAGATGTACTATTAACATCAGTGACAACACTCAATAATTTCATGATCCATGCATAAATTATGATATTTATTTTACCAAAAGGATTTTATGAAATCATAATCAAGTCATTAAATTTTAATTAGAGAGTTAGTTATCATTTCCTTACCCATTAAATCTAAGCACATTATAGACCTTTGAAATTTTTAATCATTTCATCCATCATTGAGAAAATAAAATAATAAACTTGGAGCTATATATTTATCATACTATACAAGTGAATTAAATGCATCACTAACCATCATGATCCAATGTTTGGGTCTTCTCATCTCTCTTTTAAACAAGATTTATTGGGTCATTCTATCAAACAATTCATCTATGATCTTGGTGAAACAAGTATTCTTGATAATCTCACTCAGAGAAATCAATATTCTTTAGGGAAAGGAAAAGGAAATGATTTCAAAATCAATGGATGCCTTCCTCAATGTGAAGATTTTCCAACTATCATTTTCATTTTAGATTATATGGTAGAGTATTTAGTTAATTTTTAGATTCATGTCCTCATTTGTAAATTTATGGGGTTTAGATTAAATCTTTATATGCTAGATAACTAGGAAAATAAATCTTAAATGATTGAAGAGTCCATGGAGATTATCCTAGTTTCCAAAGGGTATTTTTTTTTCCTTTAACAAAGTTGTAGATTGTGTTTGAATCTTCGAATGTGGTCCTTATTTATTCAAGCATGTTGGTCTCTTCATGAAGACATGAATTTATATTTTATACCTACAAAATAACACCCTTATAGGGTTCTTATTTGGATTTGGATGTTTTCCCTACCACTAATTTTTTACAAAGATGAATACATGCAAGTCTTGGGAAACACTTTGGGTACATATTTGGTCACATCAAAAATTACCAGGGAGGAAAAATGTCTAACTATTCTTGAATATGTGTTGAATTGGATTTAAATAATCCATTGCCTAAGTATTTTAATATTTAGGTGGTTGATTTTGTTTGGAATTAAACTATTGATGATGAATCCATTCATTTTGGGTATAGTTAATATCATTGGCATAGACATTTATTTTGGGACTATCCCTAGATTAAAGTATTTGATTCTAATGATAAAATGCACAAGAAGACAAAAATGTTTAACAACAAATTAAGAAATAAAATCAAGGGTTTATTGTTGATCCTTATAATACTAATGGTTTCACCATGGACCATAGGAGAGGAAAATCTTGATCCCCTCTAAACTTTCAAGAAACTAAAGTAACTACTCAAAATAAGAACAAGTTTGTTTTTCTAGGATAAATCCCTTCCATATTTCAAGATGATCATGATGGAAACAAAGATGGGAATGAGGTAATAATTAAGGATCATAGAATTTATGGGAAACTAAAAGGGGAATTTAATGAGAAATAAACACATATGGTATGAGAACATCCATTCTTTGGGGACTATCTAGATAATCTAGTTACTATTATTATAGATCATCATACTTATTTGGTGCCAAATAAGTCCTTTGATATTGCTAATTATCCTCTTTTTGTTCCTAATAATTCTCAAATCCTTTAATTTTAGGAGACTCTTCTTGCCTTTGATAAAATTTAACATGTACTTAAAACCCTTATCATAGACTTGGGTAAATAAGAAAATCATTCTATTTTGCATCTAGAATCTAGTTTAAAATCAAAATCTTCCAAATAAAATAAGAAAAAATATCCTTCCACATGTGCTTTGGGTATTAAACATAGATAGGATAAAAAACAAGGGAGACATGATGATTTCAAAACATTTTGTAATATTTACCATTATAAGTCTAGTCAATTAGGAAAAAACATGTTAGGTTCAGGGATTCAAAATATAGTGAATAAAGTGAACTCTTCTCTCCCTCATCCTTATTCATAATGATTATTTATATGAATGTTATAGGTATTAGAATCATCATAATATATAATGTTGTGATAAGATTTATTAAATAATGTAACCTTTTTATGGTGCTAATTTAGGAAATTAAGCTTCCTAAAGAATCTACTAAAACCTTTGGTTGCATCCTTGGTAGATATTGGGAAAGCACTAATATTTATTCATTTAATATTTTCATAGGTATTCTATGTGCTTGAGACTCTATATATTTTTCTCTAAAAAATTACTTAATTTTCAATGGTGGTCTCTTGTTAGAAGGGGTCATCACCTCTAGTAATCTCAATGTCTTGATCACTAATTGTTATGCTCCCAAAGATATTAAAGGTAAAATTAAACATTGTGTTGATCTAAATGTTCATATGGAATTTTATCCTCATGATTTACCTTGGATTATCATAGGTGACTTCAATTCTATGTTATATATTAGTTAATGGGGGGGACTTCCTACCTTCCATTCGACTAGTCATCTTCTTCTTCACAACATTAATCAAATTCATTTAATGGATATTTCTCCTAGCAAAGGTTCTTTGATGTAGAGAATCAATAGAGAAAAAATATATAAATATGTCATTGAGTGAATTATGTATAAAAAGGGAAATGCAACTGATTTATTAATCAATCCTAGCTCAGAGAAGATAAATCCTATTTACACTTCCAATTGTTGATACATTAAATATTTAGGGTCATGACCAAAATGGATTCACTAGACCTAAAAAATGTTATCTTACCATAATAACATCAGTAGAGAGGGTTCCAAATCCTATAGTCAAGAAAAAATATAAAATAAACCTAGTTAGGTCATATATTTTCATATTCACATAGTAAATGACAAGTAAAGTAAAAATCTAATCTAGTTCTCACCAAATCTTATGACACAAAGTGGGGGTAATAAACATAAAAATTAAACATGTATATAATATATATACTCATGTCAATGTATAGGAAATCCTAATGCAAGGGAGATAAGTACAAATGCAAATATATCTAATCTTACAAAGGAGGAATAAAGTTAGGAATATTTACCTTTGAAGATGAACCTACCAAGACTCAATCTCTCCCTTGGAAAAGGTAATTCACAATAGGTTGTTGTGGTATGTAAGGATAACAAATAAAAGTTAGATCTAGGCTACAAAACTTATTTATGCATCCAAAAGACTTCACAAAACAAGATCTATATCTCCAAAGAAAGTATTGAAACCCTAATCTATGATCCTCAAGTATAATGGTGGATAAGCAAATGCATAATATATTATTATTATTCTTCACTTTTATCTATAAACGGAAAAATTAATGTCTACATATAGATAAATCTAACCCTAAACCTGTCCAAAAGTTTATCTGACAAGGTCAGCCCAATCGACTCCATATCATTATTTTCCAAAAATAAGTTAGGTCTCAATTTAGGTTGGATAGATATGACCAAGACAAATAATGTGATTTTAACTATTTGAATACAAGGTCAATGGGGCCTAAAATGTAATGAAAACCATCAAAAGGTTTTTAGGCTTAGGAAGCGGATAAGTAAGGTTTTAAAGAGATTGGAGGAATGTGTAAGAGAGGAGGTAATGCTTATGGAAATATATGGGATAAGGTTTTGTAGATAGTAAGTGGTGTTATAAGGGACAACAATCTTACAAATCACCAATGGTATACTCACCCCTTTCCTAGTGCACCCTTTAAGGTATGCACTTAGAGAGATTAAGACTCAAAAATTTATTATAGGAGAGAAAGCATCAATAATTAATAAAGTTTGAAAATATTATATATATATATATATATATATATACATACACACACACACACACACACACACACACCTCACTTGAAGCTCATCACGTGTCACCTAAGTGTAATAGGGGATGGTGCTTTGGGAAAAGAACATAACAATACACAATGATAAAGCTAAATAAAATGTAGTAAGTAGTAAGTGAGATAAATGAAAGGACAAAATTAAAAAACACATACCTTTACTTACTTTACTCTTGTGGATAATAAATGAAGTGAAATAAATGTGAAGGTGTCCAATGTAGGGAACATTAGGTAAACCTGTATAAATTAGTGAAAATAGAAAAAAAACATTTTTTAGAAAAACATACAATTAATATGTGAAAATATTTTCTACAATGTCAACATTCTAGAACATTTTTTGGTTCAGAAAAGTAGCTAGTAGAAACAAAGATATGGTCAAAAAATGGAATATGGTGGTAAATATTTTTTATGTGAATAAATTTGAATAGTAAATCTAAATAGGATAAAAATAATTCATATGTTATTTTTACTATTTTGAGAAAATAGAGCTCTGAGAGACCTAGTACGAGACTAGAGAGAAATTATGGTGAGGAGACAAAAAATGAGATGGGGAGGATGCATTGAGGCTACATTGAGTGTAGCATAGGTAAGAAATCATGAATTTCAAATTTTTTGAGTAATTTTATTTGGAATTAAGCTAGATATAGAAAATTAATTGGTAAGTAAAATCTAGACACCAAAACTGACCTTAATAAATTTTTAGGTAGACTAGGGCTAGAATTGGGTGCTAATTAGGAATAATTTAGACCAATAAATGCCTAAGTAATTTATGGTATATGGTCAAAACGTCACTATAGGGAATGAACAGAGTCGACCTAGTTAACTTAATTTATAAAGAGAGAAAAAAATGTGGGGTTGAATTCATAGTAGTGGGCTGACATAGTATTTATAAAGGTGGACAAATACATAGTAGTAGTCTAATGTAGTCTAAAATGAAAATATGTCTAATTTCATACCTTCTAGTTGATGTAGTTGGTAGTAAGTGGCTGATACAGTTTATTAAAGAGGGCTAACTATACAGTAGTGGGCCAATGTAGTATGTTAGAGATGAGAAAGGGTTGATTTAGTATCAAATGGACTAATTTAGTTGGAAAGAACAAGGTAAAATTTAGTATCAAATGGGTTTATTTTGTGTAATAGGATGGGTATAGGGTTGATTTAGTATCAAATGGGTTGATTGTGTATAAAAATCAGAAAAATAAGAAACTAAATCAAACTAGCTAATGAAGTATTTAATTTGTAATTTTTTAAGAATGTATTATTATTATTTATGACATGGAGATATGTTACATCCTTTGTTGTTTGATTTTTTTAAAGATTTATAAGATATTGGCACCTTTTAGATGTATTATGGATACTAGATTTATAGGATTATTTGATGGACATGGATAGAGCTCGACTGGTCACCTTAGGTTTTCACAACATTATGGAGATGAGATGGATCCCTTTGAGTGTTGATCTCATTGTCAATTTCCTAAGATCATGCTAATATTTGACCAACACTTTTTGATGGGAGGTATATGGGGATAACATTGAGGTGGGTATCACTCTAGAGGATGTCCATGCATTACTTAGACTTCTAATAGGTGGGACACCAATGATTACTAAGACACTAAAGGATGATGATAAGAGATGAGAATTAGCCTAGTGTGATACATGATCAGATAGGATTTACCCTAGGTTAAGGGTGAGCTTATTTTAAATTTATATTTCAACCATTCAAACATCCAAAATTTGATGATAGGATTTGTTATAGCCCAAGTTTTATGTCACAAATCAGGAGACAAGGTGTCACTATATGCAATAGCCTTGTGCTAGTCTATATTGGATCAAAGAGAACTTTATGAATTTGGGGATATCATCTAGGTCCATCTCATGTATGATATGTATGGAATGTTGTCTAGAGGGTAAAATACCATGGGACTTATGATTTTTCTAAGCACATGGATATATAAGAGGTTCCCTATGTATTGACCAGCTAGGTTTCCCCATACAGTTGATGATAGGTTGCCTTAGGTCATGCAATGGAGACAAGACCATGTAGCATAGGTCATGCCCCATGTTCCATCATTATAGATAATTACATGAGGGGAGATCATGTGGTGGTCATACACTCATATAGCTACCATATGACCTAGTTGGTCCAGTATTATGAAAGGGTTAACATGGGTGTAGATCATGGTCCACTACACTTCATGGGTGGATCATCTAGTGGCATGCTTACTAAGATAGTTGGGAATCCCCCATCTAGTGGCCTCTCTAGTAGTGCCTATGGGAATGACATGATAGATAATTAAGATGGAAGGGAGGTAGAGGGGTATTAATGGATATACCAGTGATCAAGCCTCGACATGCTAGACCATGTATTGGTCAAGCACAACAATAGGTGGTAAAAATATAATAGGGGGAGAGGTAATAAATGTGGATGTTATTTCAATTAATTTTTTTCTTATTATTGAAAAAGGGAAAAGAATAAACTAATTAAAGTTATGGTTGAAAAAACTATTTGATATGTGTGAATTGAATCAAAAGATTGTGAAGAGATCCTCTTTGGTTTGGGAGGATATCCTACAAATAAGAAAGCACTAAATCAAACTTACTTATTATATAGACAATTGAGTGGATTGCCTAGTGATATATAGATATTGAAAGTGAGAGATTTTTTAGGGGTTGTCAATTCACATGTTTTAAATAATTAAATTTATAAAATAGAAAGGAAATTACTTTCATGAATAAAATGAAGATACTAAAATTGAATACAAGAATACTTGCTTAGAAAATAGACTAGAATTGATTAAATTAGTAATTGACTAATTAAAACTAGTGCTAGAGGGTTGGGGTATACTTCAAAAAATTAGACAGGGGTCTGTGAACAAGTAGGAACATATAAAATTAGGTTTGACTAGGTGTAGGTAGGTGAAATTAGATTATTGGTTTGTGTTGCCACAGTGACCATCAATAGTCAAGCTGATCATCAATGGTTAACGTGATTGTCTGTAGTTGGAAAAACCATTGATGATTGAGTTAACCATTTATGGTTACTATGTATGGATCTAGGTTGGTAAAAGGGTTGATTAACAAGATCTAAAATATGTATTTTGAGAGATGGGTAAGACCTAGGTTGATTACAAAATGGAAATAAAGTAAATGAATATTGGGAAATAAGTAATTGTCTTACCAAAATTTAGTTGGGTGGATGGTTAGGGTAGTTGACCTATTGGTGGAATCTATCTCGATTTTGATAGAGTAATGGTAACTGAGAACATAGTGGATAGTTCATGGTAAACTGGCTCTTTGATACAATTTCTAGATTATTGTGGTGATTGATGTATACAAAATAAACTCCTAGATGCACAAGCTTTCGATAATGATTTTAGATGGATTTCACCTCTTTATTCCTCTCTTCTTATAGGCAAGGCAATAGAGATACAATAACACATGAACTAGGCCTTCTAATTTTAACTCACACATGAAATAGATCATAATATGAATTAGATTAGTTATTTTTATAAAAGCAAGGTGGGTGAGCTTAGTGGTTAAGGAGGTGGGCCCTAAACATTGACAGTTATGGTGACCATCAGTGGTTAACCTGACCATTGACGGTCAATGATAAAAGGTAAAAATGGGTAAAAGTTTAGGTTAATTTAGTTTAGACAAACTAATTATGGGTAAGCTATATTAGGGGTCAAAGGGTTAAATGTTCTTGAGGGGGTCCTAAGGTGCTCCAAGGGTATTATGACATTCAGAATCATGGTGTACATATTTTTAGTGTCTACATTTTCCCCTTTTTTATTATGTGGCTTGAATTAACAAGCTGTAAAACAAAAGCAAATTTCTAGGTTGAATGTCTATTGATTACCTTAAGTATGGGAGGAGGTGTTCCCCCTCAAACATAGAAGTGATGAGGTGAAGAAAAATGGGTGCAAGTTTGAAAAGGTTAGTGAAGGTGAACCTTATGAATGTAGTTGAGAGGTTAGGCACTAAACCACAAATAGGTATGCAAAGTGTGATAAAAGGTACGATAGCCAATATCATGCATAGACAAGGTTTTCATGGTTGAAAACAATAAAGTTTAGTGCTAAGGGATAAGTGACATGTGTAATATGTGAATGTAATTAAGCATGGTGATTGGGTACACCTGTTAGTATCCTAGATAAGGTTGGTGTTTCCATGGGTATCCAAGGTAGGAAGTGCTCCCATGAAAAACACAAATGGGTCAAGTGTCACAAGTATCTGAGGTAGGAAGTGCTCCTAAGAAGACATAAGTAGATCAGGTAAGTGTGAAGTGGTGCAAGTTTCAAAATGGTCAACTGGAAATTTTTAACTAGGAATTTGACTCAAGAGAGGTGTTAGTATCTTGTTGGTGATAAAATGAAATCAAATTGAAAAACCAACACACTAGCTAGCACATATCTCTAGGCCTAGTTACTAGGGAGAGCTTAGTGAGGGAGAGTCATTTGAGAACACAACTAAAAGTGGAAATAAATAATAAATATGAACAAAAAACACCAATTTCTTACCAAATCCTTGATTGCTTTAAAAGGCTCCTTCTTTGGCTTGCTTGTCTTCTGCTTCAAGAGATCTTCTTCAATGGAGTGTGGCTACCTTCATCTCCTCTTGGAACCTTTGGCTTTGGCTTAGCTTGGCTTGGATCAATAATTTAGCATTATAACACTGAGATGCAATGATTTTTTAATGCATTTGGGAATTATAATTTTGGCATAAAAGAGCTTAAAATTCAATAGGCAAGGCCTCCTATTAATAGATTTTTGGAATGGTTTGAGGATCAACCATGACCATCCATCTCAATATTGAGATGTGTAGCCATGAATAAATCCAAATATGAAATTAATTATACAAATATCCCCATTAATATTTGGGATATAAGGGTATTGAATAGGCATAAAGGGTCTTAATGAGGCATGGGAGACCCATAATCCTTATATTTTATGCATTTATGGCTTATGAATGCCACCCCATATGATGATGTCACCTGATGATGTAGTTAATAGAAATAAATTTTAAATAAAGATTTATTCAAAAATTTCCATGTAAAATTAAATTAAGGCACTAAAATTCTTTAATTATCCTAAAACATGATTAGTCAACTTTAGTTCAAATTTTGGCTCTTAGCGCACAAATTAATCAAATTGGTCAAAATGTCTTGTTATTGGTCTAAAATTTGATTGGATTAGAATTGGATGTCAATGTCAAATGCATTGGATCCATTATCCATTTAGGATGTTACTAGTATCAAATAACAAAGGCACATGTCTTGTGCAAGAGAATTGATAAAAAAGAGCAATCCAAGGCACCCAAGAACAAAATTGGCAATTTGACTCAAAATGATCTGATCAAAGTTAGTTGGCCCATAAATTAAATTATCCCATTTAGTGATACTATAGCTAAAATTGGAACTTAAATATATCAATTTCAACTCATTTAATACATTTTAGTATTTTAAAGCCAAATTATGCACTTTAGGTGGAAATTAGTGAAAAGTTTGGTTGAAGGTCATTGGTGGCCAAATTTAGGTGTCTACAATTTTCCCCTATTTAGGAAGGCATTGAAAGATATAAGCATAATAATTTCTTCTCAAATAATGAAAATTTCATGTATGCATACAATTGCAATGATGATAAACTCACTGTATGATTCCCCCTTAAGGGAATGGTTGGCACAAGTAGGTTGACAAACAGTCCCTCGATAAGAAGCGAAATGAGGGGGCAAAAGAAAGGAAAGATGATGAGGTGAAAACACAATGATTTTGAAAAATTATTCAAAATCACTGAGAATGTAAGTGGGATGATGAATCATGGTTTACCTAAAGAGGGTTATAAGCATTATACTCTGATAGTGACAATGTGGTATGATAACATAATGATTTATCCAAAGGTGGTTATAATCATTAAGAAGATGGAGTTGCCCCAATTAAGATATTAAAACAAGATAACAACATGTCCCTATATGGGTAGAAAAATTAAAGTGTAAGAACACAATGATTTGCCTAAAGGTGGTTATAATCATTAAGAAATGTAGGTGGGATGGTGTACAATGATTTGCCCATAAGTGGTTATAATTATTAGACCTTGATTATGACAAACATGATAAAATTGGTTGAAGATGATGATAACTTAACACAGAGGGTAATGATTATTTGGAACAACCTACTAGTAGGGAGATGCTTGTCTGAACTAATAAAGGTTAAAATTATTTTGTGGTTAATTACTTTGTTTGGGATATGATTTGGATTGAATTAGGATGTTGATGCTGAATAGATATTAATTCTACCATTGCTAAATAGAATTCTTGAAGAAAAAGTTTTTTGTAGTATGTGTTGATAGGTATCATGGTATAACATCATGAGGGTTGAGCTGAAATATGCATGAGGACTGACTCCTATAATACAATACTTAATAGAAAATAATGCACCAATGATAGAAACCATGATGACAATGTAAACATATGAATATGGATGGATTCAAGTATAAGTGTGGGAAAATAATCACCCAATAAACACACATAAATTGAATCAAGGCAACAATTTTGAAAGCAAACAAATAGGCAAACCAAAAAAAAAGACAAACAAACAATGCAATAAAAACCATGCAAACATTTCCCCTAAAAAATAGGTGATAATTAACCAAACAAATAAAATGGGGGCATAGAATAAAAGGAAGGGGTGGTCAAGCTATCTCCATATGTACTAGGCAAGTGTATGCTACTTACATAGTTCCATGGATGTAATATCTAATAAAAAATTCAAGCCAGATGTAGTTCTCCCAAAGAATGGGAAGAATGTGATAACTAATGAAAAAAATAGAATGGATGTGATAGAAGAATAGGAATGGTCTTACAAAATGGAAAGTGTGTGAGAGATAGGATAGGGAAACTAAGAAACAAGTGATTTGGTTTCAACTTAGTAAGGGTTCCTAGAATCTTGAAGGCAAAGAAGTGGTCAGTGTTTTTGTTCTTTTCTACTAATTTTACAAATGTTTTTGGAATTTTTGAAGTCTCAACTTGATCAAGAATGATGAGACACTAAATGGTTCAAGCTCATAAAATGGTGAGAGAATTTAAACTTACGTTTCTCAAAAAATAATGAGAGCATGCAAACTTAGGTTGCTCATAAAATGGTGAGAGTGTTCAAACTTAGTTTGGTCACAAAATGGTGAGAGTATGGTGGAAAAGGTGAATAAGCTAACCTCAACAAGTATCAATCACTACCTATATAGTCCTAGAGTAGGACCTCAAGTCACTATAGTTCCACTTTTATAGTAGAGGAACCTAACTAACGTAGTCAATCATTCAAACAAAATAAACACAATTGGTAAAAAGGAATAGTATGGCATAGAAAATGGAAATTTGGTATGTCAATGTGCAATAAAAAAATGTTACCCCTAGTTTTCCCATAAGTAGTTATAACTAAGACACAATGACATCGATCAATGGTACTAATTTGCCTAAAGGTAGTTATAATTAGTAGCAAGACCGGTGATAAGAAAGGAATAACAAATGAAGGATGCAACTACCAAAACTTCTATCATAATACTCTAAAATATGATCTATATTTGAAGTAGTTGAAATAATTGATGACACTGATCAGATTCCTTGATGCTAAAAATGCATAACGAATGGAAAAAACCAAGGTCAAATGGGCTAGGATTTAGAACATATTTGGTCAATAGATTAGAAATGTAAATCGAATATGGGTAAGAGGATAAATAAGAATGATATTTGTACAAAAAAGAATAGTGATAAAATGGCACCACTAAAATGGTCCTTACAAATAATACACCTTAGCACTCAAGCATAGTATCACTTGAGGTGAATAATATTCATCAGCTTAGGAAGTTCATTTCCATCTGGTGTGGCAAGCCTGTATGCTCCTGATCCATAATCTATAGTAATGATGAAAGGTCCTATCGAATTTGGTTTAAATTTACCTTTATGCTTCTTCTCAGCCATGGTATTCCTTTGGTTTTCTTTAAGAACAAGATCACCAAGTTCAAATGTTCTATACTTGACATGCTAATTGTAGTGGCCTTTGATTCAATTCTGATATGCTTGAATATTTTTGAGTGTAGTTATGCATTTTTCATCAATCAAGTCTAGCTCTTATAGGTGAGCTACTCCATAGTCATGATCATCTAGGACATGCTTGAAAGATATGCGCAGTGAAGGTAATTGGACCTCAATGGGAAGGATGGCTTTGGTACCATAAACAAGTGAATATGGAGTGTCTCCTATGGAGGTATGATGATTGGTATGGTATTCCCAAAGGGTAAGGAATATTTGAAGGTGTCAATCATGACCGACATCATTGACAATCTTTTTGAGAATATTGAGAATAGTTTTTTTTTAATGCTTCAGCCTAGACATTACCTTGAGGGTAATATGCCATAGAAAAATGATGTGTGATGTTGTATTAAATACATAACTTGTTAACATCCTTATTCTTGAATTATCCTCCATTATCATATATAATATCAGAGGGGATACCATAGTGTCAAATGAGATGGTTAAAGATGAACTTGGAAATTTTCTTTCCAATCATGTATGTGAGGGGTATAGCCTCAACCCACTTAGTGAAATATTTGATGGTGATAAGGATATGTTTATGGCCATCAGATGAAGTGATGTTAATCTTCCCAATGAGGTTGATTCCCCATGTAGAAAATGTCCATGGTGTCAACATTAGTTTTAGAGTTTGAGCTAGGGAATGAATCAAATTAGCATATCATTGACATTTGTCACACTTCTTTACATATGCAGTTTCATCTACATCCATCATGGGCCAATAATAACTAGTATGCAAGAGATTTTTGGATAGGATTTCCCTAATATAATGAGCTCCACATAACCCATCATGAAATTCTATCAACACTAGTGTAGACTTTGATGAAGTTAAACAACAAAGCAAAGTTCCATCAAAACTATGGCAGTAAAGGGTGGATCCAAGTAGAGTATAACAAGTGGAGTGATGGATAAAGGATTTGGTTTTTTCTCAAGATAGGTTAGGTGGTATAATTTGGTCATGAAGGTAGTTTTAAAGGTCTAAGTATCAGATTGAATTAGGACCAATAATATCACAAATCATTGCCATAAATGAAGGTTCATGATTTGTTGCAACTAAATTCTTGATGAAGAATTGATACTCTCTAGCTTTGTCTATTTATCAAATTAGAGAGCCAATAGTAGCCATGACATCCTTAGTTCTATTACTATCCCTTAGTATATACTCAAATTGGATATTTTTAATTTTCTACTTTAAGCTATCGACCATAGCATTATATGGAACCAACTTGTCATCTTTGGTTTAGAAATGGTTTATGACCTGATTGATGATTAACTGAGAATCACCATAAAATTGGAGATGATATATGTTATAGTGTACTACCTGTTGAAGTCCTATGATAAGTGATTCATACTCGGCCATGTTATTTGTACAAGGAAAATTGATTCTAAATAATTTTGGGATTAGATCCCCCTGTGATGTAATAAATAAGAGGCCTACCCCTAATCTATGTGTAGTAAATAAACCATCAAAATATAGATACCAATGCTACTCCTCAAGATGTATGTCAATGATAGTCATTATGGATTCATCAAGAAAATGAAATGTGAGTGGTTTTGTGTTTATAAGGGGTGCTTTAGCAAGTTGATTTTTAAGGACCTATCCTTTAATTTTAGTTTGATTGACATACTCTATGTCAAACTCACTAAGAAGCATGATCCATTTGGCCATTCTAACTTGTACAGATATTTAAGATAGTAGATACTTGAGTGGATCTACTTTTGAAATGACTATGGTCTTATTATTCAACATGTAATGGCATAATTTTTGAGCTAAGAAGACCATGGCTAGACAATATTTTTCAATAGGTGCATATTTGTTTCATATGTGACCAAGGTATGGTTTAAGTAGTATACTACATGCTCTTTTCCATTGTTATCATGTTGAGACAAAATTTCCCCAAAGGCATTATCGGTCACTGATAGATACAACAAGAATGGCCTTCTTGGCATAGGAGGTAATAAAATAGGTGGATTAACTAGATAGTCCTTGAGTTGTTGAAAATCTATTTGGTAGTGGTCATCTTATTGAAATGTAACTCCCTTATTCAAAACATGTGTAAATGGATGACACTTGTCTTATAACTAAGAGATGAAGCATTGGATTGACTAGATCTTGCCCTATAAATTGTGGAGTTGCTTCAAATTGGTTGGTGGTGGCATCTTGATTATAGCATGGACTTTGACTAGATTGACTTCAATTCCCCTATGAGACATAATGAATCCAAGTAAATTTCTTTATTTTACTCTAAACACACATTTATTTGGATTGATTCTGACTTTGTACTCCCACAATCTTATAAATATCATATGTAGTACTACTAGATGGTTGACCCTAGTTTTGGATTTTCTTAATATGTCATCAACATAGTCTTTAAAAATATCATGCATCATATCATGGAATATGATAGTCATGGCCCTTTGATATGTAGCTCCAACATTATTAAGACCAAATGTCTTTACTTGATAACAAAACATTCCCCATGGAGTGGTGAATGCTATTTTATGTTAGTCTTTTGGTGCCATTTTGATCTGGTTGTATCCTAAAAATCCATCCATGAGTGAAATAATTTCATAACCTACCATGGATTCAATGATCATGTCAATATTAGGCAATATAAATTCATCCTTAGGACAAGCCTTATTTATGTCTCAAAAATTAGTATAGATTCTAATTCTTTCAAGATTTTTCATAATAGGTACAACACCAGATATCCATTCTGAATAGTCAATGGACCAGATACATCCTACTTCTAAGAGTTTTTCCAAATATTTATTTACCAAGACAACAATGTAAGGATGCATCTTATGTAGCTTTTGTTTCACTAGTTTGGCATCAAGATTGACCACAAGGTAGTGCAGAACCAAGGTGGGGTCAAAACTTGGCATGTCAAAATAAACCCATGTAAAGATATCTACAAATTATCTCAACAGAGCTATAAAGACTTCACATTCCTCCTCAATGAGTGACATGCCTAATTTTATACATTCTATGTCTAATGAAGTCCTGATGTTTACCTCTATTGTATGTTTGACCAGAAGGGTCCAACCATCTTCTAGGATAGTAGGCAAATACTTTAACTATTGGACTATAGCAGGGTCCTCTGTTAAGAATTTCTCTTCAACATATCCTAGGCATGATGAATCTGAGTCCCCTAATGGGAGATCTATCCATGTGATAAAAGCAATTCGAAATTCTAATATAATTTGATCAAATACTTGTTTTTACACAAAACTGAACTTGGATCCATAGGTAAGGTCATTTTTGGTGGTCTTTTGGTCTAAATTCAAAGAAGAATAAACACCCCCATCTAATGGCACCTAAAACAAGTTTTCACCACTAGACTAACCTTTATCTTTACTTTTTCCCTAGTCAAAAATCACCTCAAAGAGGTTTTCACTTTGGGACCTCAATGTTTTATTTATTTGATTTGGCTAAGGCTTTTCACTTACTCTCCAAAATAAGTTTTAGGATCCAATGTAATTGAGAATCCTAATTTATAATCTCCCAATGAAACGTTGTCTCTAAAGCCTAAAAAATCATATAATGTCTCAGCATTCTAAAACTCATCAATCAAAAAATTGGATTCTTTTTGGTCCCAATCTATCAGTTGGGGATAGTATAATGGCAATGGGTTATGATGAATGATTGGGGTAAGGGTAAAAATGGCATTGTTATCAAATAGATTAGTCTTATCTAGGTCATCAAAGGTGAGGCTATGATTGGACTCTGCTTCATTGTTAGCATCATCATCACTAGCCACTAATGATGGAACTCAAATAAGATATGTGAGGTCATCCCTAGGCAGTTTAAATTCAAGTCCATAAGGTCTTTTGTACTTAGTCATGGAAATTGGCTCAATGGTTCAATGTTGATTCAGTCTGAGGCCTCTTCCTTCATAATCCTGATGTTCCATGATCCTATTGGGAATAGGATACTTGCTTCTCTTGTAAAAATCAGTCAAGTTTTCATTGTACAACCATGATTCATCTACTTCAAGAGGGTCTTATTCTTGTCTAGATGCCAATATGAACATAACTAGTCCTAGATTATGAAGTTTATATTTACCTTTTTATTGCTAATGCATGTGTGGGGTGACTTTAGGTCTTCCAAAGGTCTTGGGATCCTGAATAAGATTGGAAATATGAAAGGCATCATGGGTCAAATACTCCCCTAGGCCATTAGCTAAAATAGTAAAATTATTGGAAGCTTTAGGAGGTGGCATGTGGGAAACGGAATCCAAGGTATTAGAATCTATGAAATTATCCTCTAGATAATTAATAAGTATGGCCTTTCCTTTATCCTACTTGAAACTTGGATTCATACCATATTGGTAATTGTATCTTTGAAAATCATCAAAATGTTTGCTATTCTCATATGGGTGCAAATATCCTAGAATATTTACTTCCATCCTTGAGTGGGAGAACTTGATACATTGGTACAACATTGATGGGACTACACGAATCTCATGTAACCAAGGCCTACTTAGAAGCATATTATATGAAAATTCAAGATCAAGCACATGGAAAAGTGTATTATGGGTCAAAGGCCCTATGATAACTGGTAAGCTAATAGTGCCTTATGATTCTCTTTCATGATTATCATATGCTTTGATAGTTATCATTTATGGTTGGAGATTTGCCATTTTGTACCCAAGAAGCTTGACAAGCTTTAGAAACACTATGTTGAGCCCTGATCCATTGTTTATAAGGACACATTTCACTTTATGCCACTTTATATAAACTTCTATGTATAATGGATTATTATGGAGTGAGCCAAGGGAAGACATGTCACTTTGGTTGAATGTGACTTGTTGGGCTGGAACTAGGTGTCCATCCAAAGCTTAAATTTTTTTCAAGGGATATGTCACTAGAAATAGTGGATTGGGTTAAAAAAGCATTCAAAATGTTCTTCTGGATTGTTGATATTCACAACAAATCTAAAATAGAAATTTGTGTTGGTGTCTTCTACAATTTTTCCACAATATCAAGCTTCTTGTCTTGGTCAATGGTGAATAGTTTATTTTGAGGTTGAACAATTGGTTGGATAACAAGTAAAGTGGTAGATGGTTATGAACCTGGGATAGTAATCTTTGACCTTTGAGTTGTGATTGCATAATCAAAATTAGATGTTGGACCATAATTTCTAATAAATGCTAGGAATGGTGTGTGACTAGATAGGACAAGTCTCAGTTATCAATGCATTTGTATGTGGTCACATGGTAAGGGTGAGTTATCAACATATGGTCTAAAAGTGGGAGTCCTAATTTGCTAGTTTGGCTATGTGCAGTCCCAGGTCAAAGAAAGATTATCCATGTAATTTGGTTAAGTGGTATTGTTTAGCAATGGTCTAGATTGATTAGTGCTTAGTATAGGATTAATGGAGATGGTATTAATACTACCCCCTATAATATGACCTACAATTCTATTATATTCATGTGCAACTTCATGGTAGGTTTGTTGGTTATTACCATTCTAACCTTAGTTTTTTCCATTGTTCTGACGTTGTGGGTTCTATTATTGACTCTACTAATTCTACTAGTTTGGTTTTTGATTTTGATACTATTGATTTTGTTGTTACACCATTCAGTGTTATTGTTATTGTTGTTATTAATTTTTATGATACTATTGTGTGTTATGTTGGGAAAAGGGGTTTTGATAAATCCCAAGAGTTTGATTAGGGGTGGAAGCACCATTATCCAATATTATCTCCCCATTCTCCAACATATTCTCAATCAAATGCTTTATTTGCACACATCTTTGTAGATTATGCCTGTTGATCAATGATATTCACATAATTCATTTTCATGGTACCAATCAAGATAAGGAATGATTTTTGGATAATGCTTTGGTATAGGCCAACTACTCAGATTAGTAATAGTAATTTTGTGAAATACAAACTCAAAAGGCTCTCCTAGGTCACTAAAGACACGATGTATAGGCACAATTCTCCTTGAAGGAGGGGTTTGTAATGGTAAAGGTTGTTGTATTTGTTGTGTAGGTCTTGGTTGTTGTGCTTGTAACATTAGTTGGAGAGGTTTTTAGGTATGAGTAAGATGAAAAGGTGGTAAAAATTATGTTTACACTATTTAGACATGACATGACTTGGCTACTCCATTACCCACAACATTCCTATTGTGGTTGAATTGCTTTGGTCTATTTTGGTTATTAGCCTATGATGGTTGTGATGCTTGAACTTGGATTGGATGTTGGTTTTGGCCACTTCCTCAATTGGTACCTTGATTCTAATTAGTTGACGTAAGCTTGATGATCCCTTTATTAATAAGGTCTCACTCAATTAATAAGCTTTTTTCGATGATCTCCTTGAAAGTATGTGCACATTATAGTTCTAGATGATAAGCTATCTCACTATGAAAATTTTTAGTAAACATAGTGGCTAATTGTTTATCTAGTAAAATGTGGGTGAATCAACTTGAAAGGGATCTCTATCACTGTTGATAACTTGTAAAACTCTCACTAACCTTTTGTTTTTCTTGTGTTAAGTCAACCAATGAAATATCGTGTTTTAGATTATAGGAAAAGTGCTACACAAACTTTTTGAAAAGATCATCCAAATTTGTTACTAAATTCTTGAACAACTTTAAAAACCACTCCAAGGCTTGTCCAACCAATCTCCTTGGAAACAACAATAAAAGATATATATTGATATATACCACGAGTTGACATGCAACAAGGAACTCGGTTAAATGGGCCTTAGGGTCACCTTTCCTTTTGTATTTGTTAAATTTTGGTGGTTTGTATCCTAGAGGAAATGGTATATACAAGTACTCCATGTTTAATGGATAAGAACACACATCATCCAACTTAAAATTTTTATTCTATTTCTCAGCCTAAATGGCAACAATTACATCCTTCATTTGTTATAATTCTTGGGATAGAAAACTAGAAGGAACATTGGTTTGAGGGTGAATATTGGTTTGGATAGATGGTTGGGAGGTCACAAGTGGGACATTTTGACTAGGGTATGATGGAGATATCTATTAGGGTACATTGGCTTGGTTAGGAAATGGACTAGGAATATGCATACATGGATTATGATGTACTTAGAATTGCATATTTGGTTTTGTAATATTCTAGTTTGGGTTGGCTATAAAGGTTTGAATTCGAGGATTTTATGGTTGGGATGGAGGTATAT
Source organism: Torreya grandis (assembly GCA_037957365.1). Taxonomy (NCBI): domain Eukaryota; kingdom Viridiplantae; phylum Streptophyta; class Pinopsida; order Cupressales; family Taxaceae; genus Torreya; species Torreya grandis. The sequence goes on from JARHVA010000842.1 coordinate 1,721,980, forward strand.
AACTATATTGTGCCTACTATGGTTAAAAAGGGACATGTTTCAAACTAATCAAACCTTGTTTTTGAGTGGGAACTTATGAACCAAGACCCTATCTTTAAACTTATGACACATTTTGAACTGATTGTTGTCTAGTAGGTACTTGAGAAACATGACAACCTCCTTATTGCATGATCCTTGTTGGAAAGTGAATTCATGTTGAATATTTGACATCTATCACTGATTAATATTTACATGTTGTTGGTTAGTCATCATTTGGTTTTAGATTGGTACACTAGTCTACAACTGAGGAAGTGTATTTGCCACTACCTAATGAGGTGGAACATTATTTTCCCCTTGTTGAGGTGGTAATATATTTGACCTCTATTACTTTGGTACATTAGATTTTGCCAACTATTGTGGAATACTCCTCATCCCTTGTTAAGGAGGACTAGGATTCATCACATTCGATTGTTGAGGTGTGATATTGGGTGTTGTTTGACTACATAATCCTATTGGTTGCATAGTTGATGAAGCAATTAGTTGAGGTTGGGATGTAGAAACTCCTACTCCCTGATATGATGGTCCACTCATGGTATTAACTATAGACACATGTTGTTGACTAGTTATTTATGTGTTAGTACCACTTTGATTTGGATTGGATGTTGCTTGCATATTATCCACTATATTTTTCTCATTATTTTATGTAGAAGCAGAAGTCACTTCTTTAATAATGGGCATATGAATTAAGTTGTCTACCAAAGTGTTTTTCATGAATGGATCTGAACTCTAATTATCTTGGCTAGTTAACTCTATCAAAACTCTTGTTTAAGGAACTAAGTCAATAATAGGTTTGCTCACCATGGTCATCTGATTAAAATCGCATGTTAGATTCTATGTCATCTACATTTTTTTAAAGTGGTCTTCCATAATGTTTTTTCCTCTATTAAACATATTATGGTCCTAATATGTTATTTAGACTAGATATAAAGGATTTCTAGAAGAATCATGTTGATCATAAATTATGTTGTGGGGCATTCTTACTAGGCTTGGTAAATTCTCATGAGGGAAGTCTGCCAAAAACTTGGCCCCTACCTCTATGGCTCTAACCAAAATATCATATTTTTTCTCCAAAAAATGATGCCCAAATAAAAATGGATCATATGTGGAAGGAATATTAGTAGAGCATGACTATTAAAGAACTGGTTTGTCAGTTGTGGGTTTTGTAGCCAGGTATTATACAATTTATTCATGGTCTTGTTCTGAATAAGGTGGTGTTTTAACTAGATATTTAACCAATGGATCTTGGCTTTATGCCCCAAATTGAGTATTATAAGAGGGATAATGAGCCATCTTATAAGAAATATTATCTATGTAGGGGTCTTGCACCATTTCTTCCTATGCAACCATATTACTAATCCTTAGATTGTACATGAGTCCACTATGAGTGTAGGAATACATGTTGGGATCCATAGTCAATTCTTTGTGAAAAATGGAGGTCTTCAAAATCTAAAAATATGTGTAAAAAAAGATGATGTTCAAAATTAGTCTAGATTTGTCAAAAGGATTAAAAGGTTTATGCAAAGATTTGTTATAACACAAGCTAATTTTAAGTGTCTAACATTACACATTTTACAAAAAAAGATTAAGTAAATGAACAAAAAATTGAAATGAAAAATGCTAAGGTAAAAGTGTTTCAAATCAGTCTAATCTAGGAAATTAAAAGTTTCTAGGTCTTTTGACCAAATGTGGTGTCAAAAGCTAGGCTCAAATAAGGAATGCACTAGGACTCTTGGCCAAATGACATCAAAAGTTAGACTTTGAAAATAGATGAAATTTTTAATCTAACAGATTTGAAACACTTCTAAAAAACATTAGGCATTTGATTCTTGGACATGGACTTGATCAAATAGGTATAAGGTATGAAATAAAAGGCACTTTAGAGATAGTTTATTTTCTCATAAATAATGGTATAAAACTTGGTTATTTTGGAAAATGAGTTAGACAAAGGTTCACAAAAGTATACTCAGATTGGTTTGAAAACGTAGGAACAAATTTTAACTCTATGAAAGAGGGCCTATGAAAAAATATCTAAAATGTTTTGGGTAGCATAATAGTGCTAGACTACCCAAAAGATGTGATAAAATGCTTGTTTCAAAAACTCTTTAAGGCAAAGATAGTTTATCAAAAATTTGACATCATAACACTGCCTTTCTTGACTCAAAATGCTATGGTGCATAGACTCAAATTGAAAGTGTTTAGCACAAAATGACTTGAGTTTATCAAATGGTGATAACAACCATGAGTCTTAAATGGCCTTCAACCCAAATTGGAAATTGAACCTAAGTTTCCTCAAGTTTAGTGCAAATGGAAATCCCATTTAAAAAATCAACCCTATGAACTTATAAAGGTGCAATTTTGAATTTATATTATAAAATAAGGACTTAAACAACTTTGGCAAAGGTCTAGACTCAATTGGGCAACATAATTATGCCAAAGTGGATGATATGACTCCAAGTTTTGTTGAACTTTGAATAAGGCAAATTGATGATTTCACGTGGGTAGCATAGCACCTCTTTGTTCAAAGGAAAATGAGGACCATGTTTTTTGGTTTGTATCATTTGTTTACACCAATTTTTGACTCCAAAAAACACTTTAATCTAGGACAAAATTAATTTATTAATTTCTCTTAGATCTTAAACTGGCAAGGTTACTTGGTATTATTGGAATCTATTAATATACGTCATTTGAGAGAATTTTAAGTGTTCATCCAAAATAAAATGTGCATTAAATAGTAGGGTTTTTACACCCCCACCCTTCTCTCAAATGATAGTACAAGGACATGGACCTTGAGGCGTACCTTGCACCAATAATACTTCCATGGCAAGTGGGGATTTGTCTAAGATCTACAAGTTTTTGAATGTTAAAAGGGAATTAATTGCATAATGACTTTCACGTCAAATAATGAAAATTAAAATCATGGATTTTGGGTCCATATAACTTGTATTGTTTCAAAAATGTCTATTTTTTTTGCAACCATTACATCCTACTGTTTGCTTAGTGTAGTGTGATGTCCAAAGTTCCACTATGTCCTATGTGTAACTCCAATATGGAGCCAAATAAAGTCAGTGCCAGGAGGTGAAACCTTGGGTCAAAGCTTCCCTAAATAGCTCATAGGAGGTAATGACATCCCTCTCACAATCAAAGTTTACATGAAATAAGAAAGCATAAAATAGAAAGACTTTAGGATCATTTTCAAGGTCACCCAATACTTTTATGATTTTTTGAGGAGTGCTTTAGATGACATTCTTTCTATGCCTTCGACTAGGAAATTTGAAAATAAGGAAATCAATTTTGATTCCAAAGGTTCCTTAAAGGTGAAAAATGGAAAAACATAAACACAACATCCTTGTATTTTGTGAAAACAAAGTGCTAATTGAAACAAGTAGTGAACACAAAAGCTTTGAAAGATGAGTTCATTTTTAAACCCTAAATCAAAAGGTGTGGGGGTGTTATTTTAAACCCTTGGTCTTAAGTTGTAACTTTGAAAGGATAATTATCAAAAATTTATTTTAATCACCTAAATGGTCCATTAAGTACTCAAACAAAGTTCCTAGTTCATTTTAAAAGCATGCAAAAGATGGTCTAAAACATGTTTTAACAAATTCAAAGTCCATCGGTTACCTGTCTACCCTTAAGGCATCACCCCAAAAGAAAATGTGTTAAGTTAGAAAATTTTAACACAAATATAAATAAAATATTAAAAAATATATATTTTAAATATATGAACACATGTAAACAACAAATTAGAAGGCTAAAAATAAAATATAACACATAAAATCCTGCACATAAAATATAATAATATGTAGTTAATATTTTAACACAACTTTTAAAATATAGACAGGTTTTATAAAAAAATTTGATATGTTGTAAATAAATATATGGTGCACATATAAATATAAATTTAAGTCCAAATAGTCAATAAAAAAAAGTTATCAACTCTGTTCTAACCATTTTTACCAGTAACATAAAAAATAGAAAGTGACAGTCACTAAAATAGCTATAACTTCTAAAATATACATAATTTTTTTGTGAAAATTTTAGAGAATATCAATGAAATATTTAGATATGTGAATAAAAAATTTATACAAAAATATTAAGTAAATAATTATTTATTGGCCATTTTCAATTAAAGTAAAAATAACCAAAAAAAGAATTAAAACTATGAAATACAAAAAAGTTTGTGAGTTGTGCTCTCATGAAGATAGTCCCATTAGGAATGTCATTACATGAACTAATAATTTGAATAAAGATAAGTGTTATTATATTTTTAGTGAAAAAATGAAATCAAATTGAAAAACCAATGCACTAGCTAGCATACATCTCTAGGCCTAGTTACTAGGGAGAGCTTAGTGAGGGAAAGTCATTTGAGAACACAACTAAAAATGGAACAACATAAGAAAAATGAACACAAAACACAAATTTATTACCAAATCCTTGATTTATTTAAAAGTATCCTTATTTGGATTTATCGGCTTGTGCTTCAAGAGATATTATTCAATGGAGTGTGACTACCTTCATCTCCTCTTGGCACCTTTAGCTTTAGCTTGGCTTGCTTGGCTCAATAATTTAACATTATAACACTAAGATGTAATGATTTTGAATGAATTTGGGAATTATAATTTTAGCATAAAATAGCTTAAAATTAAATAGGCAAGGCCATCTATTTATATATATTTGGAATGACTTGAGGATCAACCATGACCGTCCATCTCAAGATTGAGATGTGTAGCTATGAATAAATCCAAATATGAAATTAAATATACAAATATCCCCATTAATATTTTGGATAGATGGGTATTGAATAGGCATGGAGATTATTAATGATGCATGGGAGACCCATAATCCTGATAATATATACATTTATGACTTATGGATGCCACCCCATATGATGATGTCACCTAGTGATGCAATTAATAGAAATCAATTTCCAATAAAGATTTATTCAACAGGTTCCATGGAAAATTAACTTAAGGCCCCAATTTGGTTTAATTATCCTAACACATTATTAGTTAACTTTAGTGCAAATTTTGGCTCTTGGTGCACAAATTAATCAAATTGGTCAAAATATCTTGTTATTGGTCCAAAATTTGAATGGATTGGAATTGGAAGTCAATGTCCAATGTGTTGGATCCATTATATAATTTAGGATGTTACCAACACCAAATAAAAAAATGCATGTGTATCATGTAATATATTTGAAAAAAAAGAGCAATCCAGGGCAACTAGGTGTAAAATTGGTAATTTGACTCAAAATGATCTGATCAAAGTTAGCTAACCCATAAATTACATTGTCCCATTTAGTGATACTCTAGTCAAAATTGGCACTTGAATATATCAATTTCAACTCATTTAATTAATTTTAGTGTTTTTAGGCCAAATTGTGCACTTTAGATGGAAATTAGTCAAAATCCTAGTTGGATGTCATTGGTGGCCAGATTTAGGTGTCTATAGTAATGTTGTCATTACAGTCAAAAGACCAGGTGAAAAGTGTCATGAAACATATGCTAGGTGGGGCTGAAATGGATACATGGTGAGGTGATAAGGTGGTTAGGTTGGGTGGAGAGGGTAATCTCCATGGGTTGTTAAAAAAATGGTTGGTTTAGCTAAATGGGGGACCACCTAACCATCGATGGTTAGGTTACCCAAAGGTGATCATCGATAGTCACCCTAACCACTAATGGTCAGGGTGTAAACCCTAAAAATCCATGGGGTTTATAAAGTAAGTTTGAAATTATTTTTACTCACTTGTTATTTTCTATCATTGACTTTGAACTCTTGATAATTTGGGCATTACATAGTGAAGGTGTTTATTATGTGTGTTCTTTTTGAGGTGGATAGTGGGGATCATTCAGGATGCATGGAACATATGGTTGTAGACAAGGATGGGTAGCTATATATTTGACTCCATGATGAAGGTCATGAAATGAGGTATGGGTGCCTTGATTTTGAAATATTGTCATGATTTTTGTAATTACGTTTGGTTGGGAGGTTAAGATAGGGTGAAAATTCTCAAGTTGGGTTTGTTGTGCCCTAGGTAGGGTTTAGGTGGGTTGTGGGTAAAATTTTAGCTAGAAATAGGAATTGGTAGGGTGGGTAGGTAAATTAGGTGGTTAAAATAGTTGAGGGTAATAAATTAAGGTGTTTATTTGTGGTTTGGGTAGTTGTGTAGGCTAGGTAGGGTTTGAGAATTTTAGATATGGAATACCCATAATGATCATCGATGGTCAAGCTTGACTATCAATGGTTAATAGCCATATTAAAATTGGTGCTTGACAATCAATGTTCACTATGACCATTAATGGTCGATAGGATGGGGAATTGTTTTGATAATTTTATAAAAAGTTAGGGCAAATGGAAAGTTTTCATGTTAGGCATATGTTGGCAATATAAGAAGAGGTATTTTTTAGTGGGTAAATGGATAAGATAGAAAAGGGGATAGGTTAGGTATTTCAAGGATAGGTGGCCATATTGTAGGGCTATATTATCACACTACAAGGTCAGGTTGTGACCTTATAAGGTAGCTTGCTATTGTCACTAGTGAGAAGGATTAGGCTAGGACCTCTCTAGGCTTGGTGACCTAAGAGAGGGAATGCATAAGGCAGAGAGGAGGAGGAGGAGAAGTAGTAGGATAGGTATTGCCAATGATTTTTACTCTTATGACATGATACATAGCTAGAGTATAGAAGCTATGGTATTATAAGGCTATTATTCTAACATAGTGCCCATAAGATCCCTAATGGGGTGAGTACTGAGCTAGCTTAGCAAGTGGGGAAATTTTAATGACCCTAGGTCGGTGGGCAGGGTCTATATTTGGGCAAACAAGGATAGTTGGTGGATTGGTAGTCATAGGAGGTATATAGGCACTAGGATGTAGTAGTGCTCTAAGAGATAGTGGTGCCCCTAGGGTATAGATATAGTTATATTATGACATTTTGTATATAATTTTGATCCTGGCCTATGAGCCAATGCAGAGAGATGTACATTTTTGAGAGAGAGTCATGTCTATCAACATACACTCATTACTATGATTATTTGACTCATTAGTTTATATATGTGTGATCATTAATTATGTTCATGTTCATGGTTTTATGGTTTGATGTTGACTTTTAATGCTTATGGTGTGATGCTTATATGTGAGTATGGATGTTGCTTATGATTTCATTATTTAGACACTGATATATGCTTAGCTAGGCATGACATGGCTTTGCTTAAGACATGCTAAAATTTAATGAGTATATGCTTCATTATTTAGATTTTGACATGTGGTGGAAAATGGCTGATTGTTTTAATTACTGATGGATGTGATTATCATGCTTATGGTTATGGTTATGCTGATAGTTATGCTTAATATGGTTATGTAGGTTGTTAATTCTTTTAGGATAAAACACCTAGGGTAGCTTAATTAACAACACTAGGTAGGAGAATAAAGAATAGGATCAAGAGATCAATGTCATAATGAGAATATCAACTAATCATGATAGGATGAGAAGAGGGCACAATGCTTCTTCATTGATAAGGACTAAAATAGATTTGAAGTTGGATTGAATTAATGAGCATGAGTCCTTTGAATGCTTCACATGAGCATAGTTGGTTAAAAAGGTGTATTGACCACATAATGTCAAGTAAGCTCAACGATACCTTGCATATAGTGTAAGGGGAAGATGGGTGAAAATAGAACCTTCTTGTGAGACTAGCATGCATCTTCTGTAAGTGTCCAAAGAACTATGATAAACAAGTTTATGATAAACTATGTAGACTGATTGATGCAGGAAGTCTTCCTATGAAAGTTGATTATGGATTCCACCTTATTATGCTACTTGAGGGCCAATTGTGGCCTTCCAAATTAGTTTTATTTTGCTATGATTTTGATAATGGGTTTATTACTAAGTGTTGTATATGGGAAGCTGATCAATTTGGGAATCTTTCATGAAATTATTGTGTTTTTGACAAAATGCTTTACTCAGCCATCCTTCAAGGGAGTGGTCTAAGTTTATTTGCTTTGTTCAATGCTTTTGATAGTTATCCTTCAAGGGAGTAGTCCACCTTATCTTTTGGCAATTTCAAATAGATTTTCAATATTTGTCCTTGAAAGGAGCAGTCTATGAATGCTATGAATGACCCATGAATTCTAGTGATAGAAATTTTGTTATTTTTCTTTGACCTTTCTTGTCATAGACTTGCTTAGGCTAACTTAGGGGTTCACCTTTATGAAGGTAAAACTAAAAGAGTAAGGTTGATTAGGTGTAAAGAGGTTTCAATAATAATGACCATGAGAATCCATATAGTGAAGGTGTGGAAAGTACCATGAGAACCATGCCATGGGTAGAGCTATAATACCCATTAGTTAAGATAAGGCTATGCCAATGATAGATAATCACATGATTTGGTTTTAACTAGTTACCCCTAAAATAAGGAGATAGAATTTAGGTAAATAGCAAGGGATGAGCTTAAGTTAGACAAAAGGTAAAGTTGATCCTTCTTAACAAAAGAATGGATGTAGATGAGAATCATTGATGGGCTTAGGCTCTAGGTGGCCTTCAACAAAAGACAATTGGTAATCTCCTGATCCATACTTGTGGGTTATCATATAAGGTCTAAGCCAATTAAAAGCAAACTTACCCCCACTTACTTTTCCCCATATTAATGACATGTTAGTTTTCCTTTAGGATGATATCTAATTTTTAATTCTTGCACTTTAAGGAATTTATTGTAGGCACATTTGATGTACTCTTGATAGACAAGGAGATGGGTAAGGGCTGTTAAATGATGTTCATTGAGTAGCTCAAATTGGGATAAATGGTGATGATGATAATCATCCTTAGAAATGATATCCCATAAAGATATGTGAAGAGAGGGGATTTAAACCTTAAGAGGCAAGATAACCTTTGCTCTAAACATAAGAGAAAAAGGTGTAGTACCTGTAAGGGTCCTAATGTTAGTATGATATGCCCACAAAGCAAAAGAGATGTGAAGATGCCAATCCTAACTAGATACACTAACCATTTTGGTGAGCATGTTATTAATATTTTTGTTATGGGCCTTGGCTTGTCCATTCACTTAAGGGTGATAGGGTGAGGAGAAGCTTAATTTAATGATGAATGCATCACATAGACCCTATAATTGCTTGTTTTTAAAATATTTACCATTATCAGTGATAATCTTATGAAGAACACCAAAGTGGGAGATGATATGATGGTTGATAAAGTTGACAATCTTATTTGCTTTGGTTGAGACTAGAGGAATGGCCTCTACCCACAAGGTAAAATACTTGGTCATGATAATAATTGAATGGTGTCACTACAAGTAATGAGGGTTGATTTCACAAATAAGGTTTAAACCCCACAATGAAAAGGGCCAAAAAGAAATGGAAACTCAAAGGCTATGGCAAGGTGTATGATGCGAATTGGCTTATTATTAACACTTAACACACTTTCTCACATAATCACAATAGTATTGGTTAAGAGTAGGCCAATAATAGCCTAGATGAAGGATGAACTTAGCTACAATGAGGCCACTAAAGTGTCTTCCATAGATTCTATCGTGCATTTCCTTGATAGCATGGGAAGTTTCATGAGTATGCAGATAATAGAAGAGGAGGCCATGAAATCTAAACTTATAAAAGATACCTCCTAATATGGTATAATATGAGGTACTCTAAATAAATTTTCTTTGAGAATTCCTAGAAAGGCTAGAATGAACTATGCCAAGGTTAAGATAGTCAAAGGTTCGCCAATACCAAAGGTCAGATTGGGTCTCCCTACATTGAAAATTGTAGGAGAATTTGGTTTGACATAGGAAGGTTGGGTAAGCCTATAGATAATGATAGAAAACTTAGAATCTAAATGTTAATATGGTATTTAAGAGGCAAGGGAAGCCATGGTGTCAGAAAACTTGTTTGTAGATCATGGGGTTGACTGGATGCATTAGTGTTAAAAAAATGCAAAGAGTTCATCAACTAGTTTCTTGTACTGATAAAAAAACATCATTTTTACACTAGTAAGAGCCATTTATTTGATTGAACATAAGTCATGAGTCACCAAAGATATTTATTTTTTTGACTCCTAGGGATAAAATAGTTTGAAGGCCTATCACTAGGGATTTATACTTGGCCATATTATTGGTACATTCAAAATCAAGATTGAAGGATAAAGGTAGATGTTCACCATAAAAGGGGATAAGGATGATACCCACTTCCCCACCAATTTGACACTTTGATCCATCAAATAACATGGTGACTTTATAGGTGAAATATGATTGAGAGAGAACCATGATGGACTCATCAGATAAATCAAGAGGAGTGGGTTGGTTGTCTACTAACAGTACTTTGGCCAATTGATTAGGAATGTCTTTCCCTTTAATGGACTTCTACTAAAGTAACTCAAGATCAAACTCTACTAAGAGCATGAGCCACTTAGCCATACATTAGTTTTCATATGGCTTAGAGTACATGTACTTGATTGCATTAGTGTTGGTGATGATGTAGGTTATATGGTTAAGAAGGTAGTGGTGAAGGTTGGTAGCCACAAAGACTAAGGATAAGAAAAAAATTTCAGTATGGGTAAACAAGTCTCGTATTCTACTAACATATAGATAATGTAGTTTATTTATTTATGTCTATGTTGTTCATCTTAATAAGCTAGTATTTCCCCTAGGGAATGGTCAGTGGTATAGATATATAGGTAGAAACGTTGGTTATCCTTGGGAGGGGTGAGGATAGGTGGAGATAAAAGGTACATTTTGAGTGAATCAAAGGCATTTTGGAAATTGCTATGTCACTTGAAGGAGACATAATTTTTCAAAAGGTGGTGGAAAGGTTGGCATTGGTCCAAAAGATGGGAAATGAAATGATGAATGGATTGAAGTTTTCCCTATAGGCTATAGAGTTTTTTAAGGTTGGTTGGAGGAAGCATGTCTAGGATTTCTTTGATTTTTGTGGGATAAAATTTAATTCTATGAAGGGAGACAATAAAACTAAGAAGATTTCCTAATAAGACCCTAAAAATGCACTTATTGGGGTTTAGGTAGACATGGTAATGGATAAGGCATTCAAATATGATATTAAGAATGGCCAAGTGATCCTTCCAAAGTTTGGATTTTTTGAGAAGGTCGTCCACATAGTCCTCAACAATCTTATGGATAAGGTCATGGAAGATATAAGCCATGGCACATTGGTAGGTTGCACCAGAATTATTTAGTCTAAAAGGCATGACCCTATAGAAGAAGGTTCTCCAAGGGGTGATAAAGGTAGTTTTATGTTGGTCTTTAGAGGAAATCAGGATCCAATTGTAACTTAAGAATCCATCCATGAGAGAGAGAATCTCGTGGCTAGCTATAAGATCAATAAGATGGTCAATTTTGGGTAGATAAAAGTTATCTTTGGGGTAGGCAAGGTTGAGGTCATGAAAGTCCACATAAATGCATAGTCCCTTTATGACTTTGGTGATAGTTACAACATTTGAGACCCATTTGGGGTAGTCAATGGGTTGAATAAAATTGATAGATAAGAGATGTTGAAGTTCTTCTTTGACAAGAAAGGCTATGCATGGATGTACACATCAAAGCTTCTACTTGATGGGTTTGACATCATGATGAGTGACTATATTATGGGTATAAATGGTAGGGTAAATGCTAGGTATGTTTCTATAAGACCAAGAAAAGGCTATGCTTCAGTCTTGGAGGAAAGAGGGGAAGTCTCAAAGTTCCTTGACATTCAGTGATTGGTCAATTTTGATAATGCAAGTGTTATCTAAAGTACCCAAGTTGATTTATGTAGTGGATTCATTTAACATGGTCAAGGTCTCGAGAGGAAGGGATTTTTGGATTGAATAATTCAAAGCACTAAGGTAGTTGAGGGTAGAATCATCATCCTAACACTAGATAGTGTTAATGGTAAGAGAGTCTTTTCTAATCATTTCAAGATGGATCAAAGGGATGGTTACAATTTCCCCCTCTTGATAAGTCAGGGGGCCAAGGCTGATCATGTTGATGAAAAAAATGTTAGGTGGGATGATGTCATCATCCTCACATACAAGTGGAAGTGAGGTTAGTGAGGAAGGGATATCCTCTTCAATAATGGTAACATTGGGTTGTTTGGATTTCTTATTATTAAGTAAGATGAAACACATCCCATGCTTCTTGTGAAGCTTCCTAGCTTTTGTGGTGACCAATTCATATGGGCCATGCTCATATCACCTAAGGCCAAATCCTTTGTAAGCACCGTAATGTAGGTATGTATTAGCAAATCTTGGTTTATCTAGGTAAAAAAACAATAGTGAATGGCCTAGGTGAAAGAGAAGTGGTAGAAGTGCCAAGGGGTTTGTCAAGTCCCCCATATACAAAATGGGTTTGATGATGGGGAGGTTTGAAGGGAACAATAGTCCCAACATTGGGGTCATATCCTGACTAGTTGGTAAGTTTCCCATACTTATGAGGAGTAGGTAAAGTGTCAAATGATAAAAGGAGATATTACCATAGTGAAAGGCAATGAAACATAGATTCTAAAGGGTCTATGGTGGGGATTTTGTGTGAGGGTATAGATGAACTAATTGATGTCTCATTGGTGGAAGGGGATATGATATCTATTTTGGTGGTAAAATGTTAGGTTTTAGTTGTTGTGGGTGTATTGAATGGGGGTATGAAGACATCATTGGGGTGGTAAGTCATGTTTCATGGTGATGACCTAGCCTTCATGCTCAAACTTAATGTAATGGTGGAGGGTAGAGGTGATGCAACCCATGGAGTAAATTCAAGGTTATCCCAACAAGATGTATTAAAATTCACCTTATACAATAGAAAAGTTCAAGGAGCGTGTGGGGTCCTACACAAATATGAAGGATAATATTTCCTAAGGTAGTGGCCATGGTATCATTGAAGGAATGAAGGATAACCAAAAATTTTGACATTACATTGTTTGACAAGTTAAGTTGGTTGTAAGTGTGAGAGGAAATGATGTCAATGTTAGATTTCCCATCAATAATGACATGTTTGATGTAGGTTTGGTTAATGTATGTAATAATAAAGAGAGGGGGATCTAGGTCCTTAAGGTGGATGGAAGGTATTTTTGAATCCTTGAAGGTAACAAGGTTGGAAATTTGAAGGGCACCAACAAACCCTGTTAGAGGTTGGGGGTCTTTGGGTTAGACCTTAATGGATTATAGGGCCTCTATTAGTGCTTGATGGTGATGGGGAGAGGTAGAGATCAAATTGTACAATATCATCTTCACTAAGGTCAAGTGAATTTTCTTGAGGATAACTCCCTGGATGGATTTTGAGGGGTTAGATTGGGAGACTCATAAAATAGAGACCTTAGGTTTATTCAAAGATAGAGATGGTTGGGTGTGTGTTGGTTAGGAAATTGAAGAGGGTTCCATCCAAGGAATGGATGCCTTATCCTTCCCCTTATCCTTCTATTATGATCTTGTAACCATGTTAATAGTATGGATAGAAAGAGAGGTTGAGGTAATAGATTGGTCAGACTCATCTTCACTTTTAGGTGAGAGTGGAGGAGTAGATAAGTGTTGGGTAGGTATGGTTGATAGTTAGATTGATATGGATTATATAGGAGGTTTGTCTATTAATAGATCATACTCATCATAAATCTAGTGGATAATAGTTTGGAGGGCCTTACATTTCTCCATATCATGATCGAGTGTCATATGATAATAACACACTTGGTGGTCATTTTACTAGATAGGTTTAGAAGCTAGAGGGTCAAAGGGTTTGATGGGAGGTAAGGCTAAACAATAAGTTTGTAATAACATATGGAAAATGGTTGAATAGGATTTAGCTAAAGGTGGTATGGGTTTAACAATATTGTCTTTGGTTGTTGAGATAGAAGGTTGTTTGGAAGTGGGTTTTGTGATATGTACCTTTGGTAAGGTGGTACACTTGGTTAATGGATTTGTTTTAGACAAGGAGGCAAATGAACTAGAGGTGGAGTATTGAAATGTAGGTAACCTGAGTATTATTGGCATGGTGAATAGAGGTACATCGTAGAGCAACTATGAAGGTGTAACTAAAAGAGGTAGTGGGGTTTTGGTAGAGGCAATTAGCTTCCTACTTAAGATAGATGGATGAGGTCCCAAAATGGAGGGAAAGGTTGAGGGAGGTAAAAATTATGCCTTCAAACCTTTATATGGTTTTACTTTTTTGGTTTCTTTGGTCTGGCATTTGATTGTTGGTTTTAGTGAGGCAAGCTCCACTTTCATAGATGGGTGGTTAAGGCTTGGTATGGGTAAGGTTCCAAGGTTATTGAATGGTTAGGTTGGCTTGGTTTGAGAAGGTGATTTATTTAATTAGGTTTTAGGTGCCTTGGATGGTTGAGGGTTTTTTGGATTGGTAAGAGTTATTACTTATTTGGTTGGTAGGGTAGAAGTTCAGATGGTGGAAGTGGTATGTTAGTCTACTAAAGGTATGGTTAGAGGTTATTTCTTAGTGATATAAGGTATCCCCAATTACTACCATAAGGTAGTTTAATCCATGTCAGGATTGGAGATAAATTACAATTTTTACACTAGCCTAGAGAATGGTTTATAGGTTGGTTTGATTCCTTGAATAATAGACCTATAAGATAAGCCTCTAGGCAAAGACAAGGATGGTAACCTCATCCTCTTCCTCAATCAAAGGATGCAAGGCTTGGATGGGTGACTCCACTATGGAAGGATTATGCATGGGGGTTTCCTCTTTTGGAATGATTTTTGAAGGGGGAGTGGTTTGTTCAGTAGTTAAAGGTGAAGGTGAGGTGGTGATGGTTGGTTATTCTGGTATATTAGTTAAAAGGGAGGCTAGTGGCTACACTATGTCAATAAGTGGAGGGAGAGAGGATAATATTTACTTAGTTTGAGTGTCTAAAAGAAGGGGAGGTAAGTCCACTATCTCACTAGCTGATGGAGAATCAGAGGATTGGGTATTAGGTTGTTCCATAATGAGTGCATTAAGGACCATGTTAAATATATGGGTATCATGAGAACACTATAAATTATTGCTCTCATTCTTGGTAGGATCATGGTTTGGAAAGGGTTTCTAGAATATATTAAGGGCTTGGTTTGATGGTACATTGGGATTGTCAAATTTAATCCCCCATTGTTAATGAGGGATTATACATGGCTCTTGAAGGTGTTACACATACTAACATCATGTCCTATTACTTGATGAAAGGCACATAGATTTTTTCCTTTGTAATAACTAAGTGTAGGATGAGAAGATTAAAATTTGTAGTGTGGTTTGATAGGGTAAGTTGAATGATGTTTTCTTTCAATAACTTCTCTAATATGTATGTATAGGATTCTCTGAGTGGAGTGAATTATTTTTTCTTATTTTGGGTTTGGTCCCTCATGTTTTGCTTTGAGGAAATAGAGGAATTAGATTGGTTGATGGAAGGTAGAGGATTGGATTTAAGGACAACCACATTTTTGGTTCCCTTTCTCTTGGTGTTGGTATTGGAATTATTGTTTGACTTGGAGGAAGAAGCCATATTGGTTTTGTAGCTTGAGTTATTGTTCTTTAGTTTTAGCTTTATTTCATCAATGACTCAGTTTTCTAACTTACGTGACATGGTATAATCTTCATCAAAGGTGTGGAAGATTTAGACATGCAGTGTAGAGGAGATATGTTGGGCATATACCTAAACAAAGAGCTCTATGAGTTTGAGTTGAGGAAGGGAGAAGGAAATTTGCTTAATTTGGCTCCTCCAACAAGATACAAAATTGACAATGGATTCATCCTCAAACTATCGAATAAAGTATAGGTTGGTGATAGAAACTTCCTTGGATATATTGATCAAAAAATGATCCAAGAAGGTTTGAGATAGTTGGGTGAAGGAGGAAAGGGAGTGCTTGGGTATGGAACTATACCAATCCAATGTTAGACTAGCTAAGGACATGGGGAATGTGTGGAGAAGAAGGGCATCATCATAGGTGATGAGATAACAAGTGTGGTCACATAAAATACAAAAATTGTTAACTTGAGTGTGGCTAATGACACCCAACCCATAGTTCCCTCTTGTTTACTCTCATGACCCTTTTAGGCACCTTTTCATTGATTCCCAATCATCTATAGGGTTTCAAAACCTCATTCTAGCTTAGCTAGGACCCTTTTCCCATGTGTATTCCGTCCCCCTAGGTCTTGTACCATCAAGACAATAGCACCCAACTTAGACTATAGTGATATAACCTAGGGTGTCTCCTTTTTGATGCTCCTATCCAATCACATTTTGAGCCCAAATTACCATTTTCCCTTGATTCCTCCTCTTCATTGTGTCAGCCTAATATGATTGCATTTAACCCATGACCAATAGATCCCTATATAAGCCCATTCAAAGATAATTTAGAAAGGGTTGGAAAATATCACTAAGCAAGCAAGAATATAAGAAAGACTATTCAAGAAACATTCCCTATTCTTTACATATAACCAGCCAATACATTTACAAGCTCATTCAAATCCTTACACTAGCCCTTGGCCACCTTGAGTATATCCATTTTTTGAATTTATTTCATTCTTATATCACAATTACACTAAGCACTTTCAAAGGGGGAACTACATATGGCTTGATCCCTCTTTAGAGTATTGGTATGTAGGTAGTGTGCCAACACACAGGATGTGAAGCACATCTAGTGCATCTTACACACACTAACCCCTCTCTTTTCTTAAAATCATATTCAAGTTTATTTGAGACTAAGGATCAAAGGTAAATCAGCTCTACAAGGAGCTCCGTTGAGAGTTAAGATTTAAAATTTCACTAGTAGGGTCATACAGGAATGGAAAATAGAACCAAGAGAGCACAGACCTCTATGAATACTTTAGACAATAGCAACATGAATAAGACTATAGCACCAGACCTTAAAGTGTCATATTTTAGGCACTCTTATCCTTTCACTAAATAAAATCCAAATCTAGGTTCTTGATATTGCATAGTCAATATCAACCTTCATCTTAGTCAAATTAGCACAGTTCTAAGCTAAGTTATATTTCTCTTTATTCACTTGCTATTTTTAGAAATTATAAAAAATAATAAGAATTAACAAATTAGTAAGTTAATTATGGCATAATTAATGACTGATTTACTTTACTCATACTTTTAAATAAATAAGAATAAAAACCCTAATTATTCCCAAAAAGGTTAAATCATTTGGTGAACTTGACTTACTTCATTTGAACATAAAAACCCTAGATACCCTAGGGTAAATTTCCTACTAATTTTTCATCTATTTTTTTGATTTTTTACTTGCATAATAAAATAAAAAATTAGCATTAAATTTTAAAATTTTGTAGTAATTTTAAAATATTTTTCTTTCAAACCCTAGTTACCCACACTAGATCCTAGTAATTTTCCATTCATTTTTTGAATTTTTACTATCATATTTAACTCAAAAAATCCATTCAAAATTTAAAATTTCATAGTAATTTGTCAAAATATTTATTTTTCCTAACACTAATTGCATCTACTAGGTCCTATTAAATCACTAATTTTATAATAAATTTATGATTTTATACTTGCATATCTAGCTTAAAAAACCACATTCAATTTAAAATTTTCATAGCAATTGTTCAAATAATTATCTATTAAAACCCTAGTTGCCCATACTAGGTCCCATTGCTTATTGAGGTATCACCTTACATGCTTATGAGCTTCGTATCCTTTTTATGCAATTCCCAGTTAACTATTTTTATAACTTTACATTTCCTATATTCAAAATTTTCTTTATATTGCACTTTTCCTATTACAAATTTTTGCAAAAAATTCAATCAAATTTCAACTTGTTTTCCTAGTTTACCAATGGCCTAATATACCAATTTTGATGAAATTGATAAAAGGAAACTTCAATAACTCTTAACTAAATACCTAACATGCAAGATGACATTATTAAAATACTACAAGAAGAAGAACAAAGAGTGAATAATGATCAATATTCTCAAACCATAGAGCAACCAGTTACAAATGACACTACAGGGGTAACTATGTGTCAACAACCCCCTATAGTAGCCCAACCTTATTCTTTATCACTAGTTATAGCCAGTACATCTTTGTCTCCTAATGTGGAAACCCTTGTATAATAGATAAAATCTCTTCAACCCAAGTTACTACATATTGAGCAAGGTGCCTCTAGACCTACACACTTCTACATACACCAATGGCATATCACATTGCTTCAACACCCTTACCACAAGGTTTTGTTCAACCCAAGCTTACTCTATATGATGGCAAGGGTGATCTAGAGACACATTTGAGAGAATTCACATAGCATGCTTGGACTATGTACCAAATTACTGACTACTTACCAAACTATTTCCATAGAGCCTAAAGGATTATGCTTTACAATGGTTCTATAGTCTACCAAATCAGTCAGACAATGCATTTAAATCTTAGCTGACATGTTCCTAGCTCATTTTATCATTAAAATTAGTGATAAAGTTTCATACACCCAAGTTGTAAAATAAAAACAAAGGGCCAATGAGCATCTCATAGATTAAGTTCTTCGATATAAGACTATCTTGGCTAAGATGAATAGCCCCATAACAGATCAAGAGTTATAGGATCTCTTTAAATAGATTCTTCTACCAGCTTTGCATGAATCAATTATGTTCAAAAGATTCTCTTCATTCATTTAATTATGTCACACACTAAAGGAAAGAGAAGTCAAGTTAATTTCAATGGGAAAAATCAAGTACACAAGTATCCCAAACATAACAAACAAGAGTAATGACAAAGTCTCATACAATGTAAAGGTTAATGATAAAACAAGAGTCAAAATCAACCTATAGTTAGTGCATCTTTAGAGCCCCCTTAGAGAGAGGTTTTATCAACACCTCCTTGGTGTACCTTTACCAACCTACTAGTTTCTCTAGCCAGAGTTTTACAATAGCTATTAGAATGTAACATTATATCTCTTCCTCTTATTTGGGAATTTGAGACACAAGATACATGATTTAATAGATGGAAATCATATTCATCTTGGCACTTCAATTGAGCCTCAGGCCAAGCCAACACAATATAAAACATTGAAAATATTTTTAGATCATTTTCTACAATATTCCAAATAGGAGATAGGGGATACATCAGGGGTTAATCATGCATATCATGCACATCCCCAACCAAATACATATAGGACACCTTTAGTTGAGTTACAACTCATGAGCAACATGATTGGTGTATACAATTCTAGAGTTTTAGCTAAACCTTTCATCTCCTTCTCAGATCAAGAGATCATTGAGGATGATATAGACTATTATGCACTCTTTATTAGAGATCACATTTCTAATCATCCTATTCATAGTGTTCTCATAAATAATGGATCCAGTGTGAACATGTGCATTATGACATTATTATAGCATTTAAAATAGGATATTACACTGATAAACAAATTTATCAAAAGATTTAGTGGACACATACATAGTTTATTAGGTGAGATTATACTTATTATATAGGTGGGTCCAACACATGTGGCCACACCATTCACTATTATTCCTAGTGCAGGAGTTTTTGATATGTTACCTAGTCGACCATAGATTCAAAAAATTCTAGTAGTACCTTCTATAGTTCACAAATTCATGAAATTAATTCACGTTAATCAAGTTATTATAGTTGGTGGAGTTCCATATGAGTTACCACTCCCCACATCAAAGCCATCTTCTACTTTGTAGTCAGTAGTTTTAGTTCAGTCACTAGTTTCTATTTAGCCACCAGTTTTAGTTGCTCCACTAGTTTCAGTTCTTCCTCCAATTTAGATTCAGACATAGTTGAGGCATACACCACCAGCACAATGAGTTTATACACCTCTACAAAGGTCTCTTTCACAATAGACATGGTTTTAGGACTATAGATAGCTCTTATCTATAGTATTCACACCCAAGATAGTACCATTGAGATCTCATGCATCTATACATAGAGCACATTTTTAGAGATATTCTCCTACTTTCAAATGTGTCCATAAGAGCCCTATAGTTGTATCCACTTCTTAGAGTTATAGGGGGACCCCATAATCAGTTTACACTTTAGAGACTTTAGATCATTTATAACATATACAACTTTTAGAGACATAACCTCACCCTCTCTATCATACTTCATGATCATGCACAATTCCTCTCCTTGATACAAGACACCATGATAGGGAGTCTCCCATTAGACTTATTAACTATTATTATTTTACTTAGTAATACCTATACATAGTTTCTATTGATTGATTTTACATAGCTCAAAACTTTCAAAAATTCAAAAACAATATTAAATTTCATAATAAAAAAACATTCAAATACATTCAAAAACATCAAAAATATTTTGATTGTATGCATCATCCATGCTTTACATTTCTACCTACTATGCTAGAATTACATTTTCTATTCTATGGTTATTTTTTATCAATTTATCTACATCACCATGCTTCAATTGATCTTATTTGAGTGTTTCAATGACATTTAGATCCTTGATTGATTCACTCTACTCATTAAGGGGGCATCCTACTTCTACATTCAAGACACACATCGATATACATACCCACTGGGGGAATTTTCTACATGACTAAACCATCTAGGTTATTTCATTCCTACACCACACACTCTATTTATCATGATGATGTATATTATTTACTAGCTTACATAGATTAATCTATCAACATTCCACTAGTATAGATAACTTATGTATATCTTAGCATATACCTAGTCTTCTACTAACATGTGTTGCATACCTTTACATTCTTGCTTTGATTATTTAGATCATGATTGTATTTCCAATTATTACATTTTTTATTTTCTTGATTAGCATTATCTTGAGGTGATTGAATTTTTTTTCACTCCCTATTTGTCTCATGTATGTGCCTTAAGACATTTGCCAATGTCAATTGCTTCTATTCATGTGTGAACCTTTGTACATTTGCCAATGTCCCTTGTCTATATTATTTGATGTGTTTGTTTCAATTATATGTGTATGTGGAATTTGAACATGCCTTTGTATGCTTGATTTATAGACTGAGTGATATGTTCCCATGTTCCCATGTTCCTTATTTTCTTGTCCCCTTGGCCATCGTTTTCATGCTTCTTGCCTTGTGTGCTTGTGTGCTTGTTTGATTTTTTATTTTTACAATGCCATGATACTAATCATGTATTATATTGCTTTCTTGGATGACATGATGGAAATCATGTTACACTCCTCCATGACAACCAATAACTAACTAGACTTCTCATTCTAGTTCTATTTCAGTATATTGTACTACATTATTATATCTATCTAGGCATACCCTTGCTGATCTAACAATCTCTTAATACAAGCCAAGATATATCTTGAGATAGATTGTCAATTTTCATTGCTATATCATGTATATTTACAATATAACACACTTGCAAGGATATTTATTCTGAGGTTAGTCATTTCAAGGTCTTCATTCCTACCCTCAAAAGAGGGGGAAATAAATAGGGGTTTTGTCACAAAGATCAGAACTCATTACAGTAAAAAATATAGCTTCTAGAATAGCTTAGAATAGTAATCAGAGGTCAAACCAAGTAGAACATATCATAAAAATAGTGATGATTATATCACATTTTTCAATTTTATCAAAGGAAAATAGTGTTAAACATGGAAAACAACACTAGACACCAAGGTGTCTTATTTTCAGCATTCCTATCCAAATAATTGAAAAACCATATTTTCTATAAGTAGGTAGAAAAGTAGGTTCAACTACAGTTTTGCACATTTAGACTAGTTTAGAATTAGTAGTTTTTAGTAAATGTTTTCTTAGAGAATCCAAATATAGGGGGAATCATGTGTGGAAATATGGATCTCACTTGTAGTTTTAGATACATCAATTGGTATAACTTCTAGATCAGAATCTATGTTTTAGACACTAGTGATTGGGGGCAATGTGTGTGGTAAATTTGTTTTGTTTTCTTTCCAATTTTAGCATTACTCAGGTATTGTCAACAATTTCATACCTTATTCTATCTATAGGTGGTTTTCATCATTTCAAAGTGGCTTTCATACAATCATAATCTCCACATTCTTGAGTTTTTGAGTGGATTCCATATAAGCCTAGTTTCCAGTTTTGGAGTGGATTTCAAACAAGCCTAATCTCCATCTTTTGAAGTGGCCAAGAGTGGCCTATTTTATAACATACATTTATCTATCCATGCCAACATTTTAAAATTATATAACACTTATGGGCTTTAGGATCCATCTCATATGATATACATTTCATATCGATATCAGTTCATAGCTTCACTTCATGGGGCAATGATGGATCCAAAGGACTAGCTAGCCTTTGTATTCTTGAACCACCTATTCAAAGGGTTTGGACACATGGTTCAGACATTGATCAGCACATGCATGACCACCTAACTTCAATTAGTAGGCAATGATGGAGCCAAATTTTTAGCCTTTACATTCTTCAGCCAATTCTAAAAAATTGAGCACTCAGCTTTGTTTGCAATATTAATCTTGGTATAGTATCATCTAGCATCACTCAGCATCACAATAAGTTTTATATTGATTTGCATAATTAGTGACATGTATTCATTCCTTTGTCTTCCACTCTCTCTTACCTAATCTTGTATGTTCTTATTTTAGATATAGCATATCTAGTAAGAACTGATTTACTTTCTATTTTCTCTTGAAAATTCATACTTCAAGCATGCTCTCTCTATGCACACCTAGCATCACAATAGCTTCATAAGCTTCACCCTTACATGTAAGTTTAGGTATGCTTTCTATTTTTCCTTTATCCTATTCTTTCACTTTTCTACATCACTAGAATAAAGGGGGGCAAATGTAGTCATATAAAATACAAAAATTGGTAACTTGAGTGTGACTAATGGCACCCAACCCATAGTTCCTTCTTGCTTGCTCCCATGACCCTTATAGGCACCTTTTCACTGATTCACAGTCATCTATAGGATTTCAAAACCTCATTACAACTTATCTAGGACCCTTTTTCCATGCTTAATCCACCCACTTAAGTCCCATTTCCTCAAGACAATAGTGCCCAAATTGGATTATAATGTTAGACCCTAGGGTGTCCCCTTTTTGGTGCTCTTGTCTAAGTCCATTACTAGTCCCAATGGTCAAATTATTCTGGTTCCCCATCCTTCATTCTATTGGATTAATGTGAGCACATTCAACCCATGATCAATAGATCCCTATAGAATATCATCCAAATGTCATTTGGAAAGGGTTGGAAAATATCACTAAGCAAAAAAGAATACAAGACTATTCAAGAAATCTTCCCTATTCTCTATATACAACCAGGTAATACATTTACAAGCTCATTAAAATCCTTACACCAGCCCTTAGCCACCTCAAGAATATCTAGTTTTTGAATTTCTTGCATTCTCATTTCATAATTGCATTAAGTAATTTCAAAGGGAGAACTACATATGGTTTGATACCTCTTCAGAGTATTGGTATGTAGGCAATGTACCCACACATAAGGTGTGAAGTATGTTTATTGCATCTTACACACACTAACCCCTCTCTTTTTTCAAAGTCATATTCAAGCTTGTTAAAGAATTAGGATCAAAGATAAATTATATCTACAAGGAGCTCCATTGAGATTTAAGCTTCAAAATATCATAAGCAAGGTCATACAGGAGTGGTAGATAGAACCCAAAAAGATTAGACCTTTATGACCAATTTAGATAACAATAAAAGGAATAAGACTATAGCACTAGACTCTAAAGTGTATTATTTTTGTTACTCCTTTCATTTTATAGAATGAAATCCAAATCTAGGTTATTGATACTATCTTAGTCCTGCATAGTCAATATCAGCCTTCATCTTAGTTAGATCAACATAGTTTTAAGCTAATTTATATTTTTCTCTATTCGCATGATATATTTAGAAAGTCTAAACAAAATTCAAAATTAACAAATTAGTAAGTTAATTATGGAATAATTATTAACTGATTTACTTTAATCAAAATTTTAAATAAACAGGAATAAAAACCCCAATTATTCCCAAAAAGGTTAAATCAACAAGTATCCCTAAATACCCTAAGGTGTTATTGGGGATCCTCCTTACTTTATAACTTAGATAACTTGGGAAGTTTTCATTAGGGAGGATATGGCCTGATATGTACAAATGGATGAATGGGCTCATTATAGATTTGTTCATATGATAAGATGTTATGAACTCTCAATATGGATTACTCTAATGTGGTCATCTTATCCATAAGCATCTTCTTTAGGTCTACCTGAGGTTGCACACCTAGAAGGTGATAAGATGCATATTACTATGGTGGTTGGGAGACATACAAATAGTGGGTAGATGGTTGGAAGGCTACCACATATGGGTAAGTATATGTTAATGGTTGGGTGGAAGATACATAAGAGTAGGTAGATGTAGGTGGTTGGGTAATGGGTAAAAACCTTTGTAGATTAGGGATGCAGCCAAAGGTTGATATGAGGGGTGCTTTTTAGATAAGAGTGGTAGTTGGGTTGGTGATAGAAGTAAGGGTGGTGACCCTTATACTAATCAATAGTAGGGTAGAGGGTATGGACACCATAAGGATTTGAAGTAGGGTAGTGGTTGATGGATTGGAGATAGTTAAAGGAAGGTTGGTAATGTTAGAGGAAAGCACTCCTATAGTAAAAGAGTGGCTTTTTAGAGTAGAATTTATAAGGGCAATGGTAGTATAGGTTGGTTGGTTCTCTATGGTAGTCTCAAATGGGTTATTGGTTGGTGAATAAGCTTGAGTAGTTAGCAAATGAGTAGTAATTATGGAAATAGAGGTATTCTCTATGATGTGGAGAGGCATGCCATAAGGCAGATCGATGGGTGGGTTTGAAGCTTGAATATGGTAAGATGTTGTTTTAAGATAATGTTGCAAGGCTATATGATTTTTTTTTAGGAAAGAGACAAAGTTTGCATCTTCTTTAGGAAACCTCCTGAGGGAAAGTAAGACTTATTGAGGGGTGAGGAGAGCCTTTTAGTTCAGAAACATATTCCATGGATGAAGAGGTAGGTTGGCTTGGTTAGGGGTTTTTCTCCACAAGGTCTCTTCATTACTAGTGAGTGAGAACCATACAAGATAAGGGAGATAGAAAACACAAATAAACTCACTACTCAAACAAAGAGAAGATAAGAGAATGATTAGAGAAATCAAACCACACTCTAAGAGAGATGTTAAGCCCTAGAGTTTTAATTAATCTTGCTTTTGGATTATGCCTTAAGAAGTTGTATGATTTAAGTTGGTTTGTAGAGCAAGTACTAAAGACATAGTCTAAGGTTGGTTTCCGGTTGTATTTAGGTACTAAAAAATATATGTATTAAAATCAATACATAGCTTGGTATTGGGGCCTACCCCTCACTTCACATACTACAATGATAAGGGTGTGGAGTTTTTAGCCAAAATATATTAATTTCTAGAGTTTATACTCAACTATAGAGCTGAGTTGGTCCTCCCCTTGGTAATGACCTCCAAGTAGGATCACCGGAAAAGGGTGAGGTTACCACTAGGTAATGAAATCCTAGTTGGTACTTGTCTCAAGTTTGTTTGATGTTTA
>JARHVA010000842.1:1752500-1960000 GCA_037957365.1 Torreya grandis
TAAACACTTAGGCTTACCTATTAACTAGTATGTTATCTCAAGTTTCAACTGTATGTATTCTTAGCATGTGAAATTATATTAGGGGAAAAAAGGAGATCCAAAGTCAATTGGTAAAATAGGATTACAATGAGATGTCTTATTTTCTAACTGATCACATGGTAAATAAAGATTGTTAAGGGGATCAAGGTTTGTATAACCATGTCACAATAATAATTATCTTCGTTGTTGAGATAAGGTAATAATAAATCATTAGGAAATACAAAGATATCCATGAAAGAAATGAAATAATACGTATGCAGTCATGGAAAGGATGAAAATAAGCTATAAGAAAAGAGGAAAGAAAATGAAACTATATACTTGTACACATAATTCACAATATAAAGATCCATGTGAAATATATAGGTGAAACCAAATTTGAAACATAGTCAAATGATATAAGATATAAAAGTGGATCACAAGTCCAATCTAAAATCATAATGAATAATGAAGTTGAAGAACACCATACTATGTTTACAAATACTGATAAATTTGTCCATAAATATTATCAATGACATCTAAAATATATTTATGAATTTGGATCCTAAAAATAGCCAAATTCTCATATATCTTCATGAAAAGTTATGAAATGACCTCTCTCTAAATATACTCAACATAAGATGTATGTGTAACTAAAGGATCACATTCATGAAGGATATCATGTGTAGAATACTTAAGGAGGGGAATATAAATTAGAATAGGAATGGTATCTATAGGATGAGAAGGTGACACCACTAGTGGAGAAGGAACTAGTGTGGGGAAGGAACCACAGGTGAAGAAGGATGATCTTTATTATGTGGGGAACATGTGGAATGAGGAATAATGGGCACAAAAATCAACTAAATGTGATCATGAAGGTATTTTTGGAGAATGCATCAATGATTATATGATGGGTACTATACTAATGCCAAAGATAATATACCTCCCCATATTTAGGGATATACTCAGGTAATAACTTGGGAAGAAGTATAGTCTTATCTTTGGGTTAAGAAAGAGTAGGATGTAATGTGTCAATATATTGTCAAAGCTTTTGATAATGGGTGGAAGAATGATTATTTGGGCCATGGAATAAACATATACACTTGTTAGTAGATTTTGTGGGTCTATTAATGAAATAGGTAGAAGCATAAGCCAAGGAAAGCTATTATAGTTGGTAATCTTTATTCTAATGACTGACAACTTTGTGAATATCACAATAAGGTTGATCAGCCCATTGGGTAGGCATGGGATCAAGCTATGACAAAACAAGGTGGATATCATCAAGGGAAGGTGAGGTTGGTGTAGAGATTGGGTTAGGCTTATCTGAAGGTAAAGAAAAATTAGATACATGATGAGGATCAGATAAAGGTAGAGTGGGAGTAGATCCTAAACTAGGCTCAACTAAAGGTGATGCAAGATGCATAGAAGGCTTAAGATTAGTATCTAGCATCTTTGGGGGAAGGAAACTAGAAGGATACTATTATCTATCAAAATGGTAATGATTCATCATGGCATGATCAATGAATGTGATTCTAAGAGGATATGATAAAATTAGAGGTGTACCATGTGATCCCTCTATCTCTACCCTAAAAAAATAAGGAAGAATACAAGAATTAGGCACTATGAAATAAGGAAAAAACTGAAATAAAGTAGTGCAATATCAAATAATCTCAACATCTCTATCCTAGACAAGTCCTCCTAGAAGTGCATCATCTAAAGCATAACCATCATCATAATTGGTTGTATGTAGGTCGATGTTATAGGTAGGTATGATCCTTTTTTTAGAATTCACATGATTAATAAAATGCCTATTATTGGTTAAGACCATAGGAATATCATCAATGGGATGTTCATAGGAGCACAACTTCAAGGACAATAGAAGATAGGTGATGATATGAGGGGATATATCTAAAGTTTTGATCTTGAGATTGATCTCATCTAGCTCATCATCATTAAAATCAAGGAGGTTAGGTGGTATGTTCCTAATGAGTTCAAGGTGACCATTAAAACATTGGGTAGAATTGATAGGATAATTAAAATGTTGAGATTACCTAAATGGGATACTAAGTACGGGTTCAAGGTTAGAAATTTTAAAGACACCATGTTCTTGGAATTATTTATAATTCTAAAGGTTTGTGTCTCCTTGAATCTTGTAAATATCACCATTATGGGGGAATTTGATACTTTGGCAAATAGATGAGGTGATATCGCTCATACGATGAGTTAGGTATACCAAGAAAGATGTTATAAGAAATGGGAAAGTTAAATATCATAACGTTTATGTAGATGGTAACAAGAGGGATGGTAATCAGGGTCCACACACAACCTAAAGGAAGCATTTTCCTTTTATCATAAAACTGACATGTACTACATGTGGACTTGAGATTGCACTCAGAATATACAAGATTTTTAATGAAAGTGAAGGAGGTGATATAAGTACCCAAATATTCATCAATCAAAGCATTCTTAACTTTGATATCATCGATTTGGATGTTAATAAAAAGTGGAAAATCATCCATGTGAAGCAGAATATCATCTGGAATGATGGAAGTGACAGGAAACTTAAGGGAAAGAAAAGTGTCCTTTATTTCATCAACATGTATGGACATCACTTAACATTATTTTAGTAAATTATCTTTAAACACAGATAAGGTAGCTTCATGTCTTACTAGGGAAGGATGAGGGATGTTCATTTCAAATAATAATTGCATTAGACAATTACAATGATCGAGGGAAGTTTGCATTAGTTATAGAAAGGGTATCTGAGATGGGAGATGATAAAGTTATGCAATGGGATCCCATTCATCATAACCTATGGGGGGATTTTTAGATATAGGCACATAATTTTGTAGGAGCTCCTAAGAAGGAGGATTGGAACTATAGTCAAACTTGTGTTGGTAAGATGTAGTTGGTTTAGTTTTAGGATAAATAGTTTGATTATACTTAGATGGTGGGATAGTTGATATAGGTATTTATTATGATTGAGTTGAAGAAATATTATTGGAAGGTTAAGGAATGTTGTTGATGTGTGTAGATGTTGGGGGAATAGTAGAGATAGTGTGAGAGATATTATCTATTTGAGATGTTGGAAGTGGTTCTTGGAAAAATATAAGGTCCTCTTTCCCCAACTACATGAGATGAGATGGGGAAGAGTATTGAATGATGCAAAATGGTTAAGGGGTTTAGTGTGTGTGTGTGTGTGTTGGATTAGAGTCAATAAAAGTGACTACCCTTTGCATGTTAGTCATATTTACCACATTTTATTCATTAGTGAGGTATATAAGACTTTCAACATTATTTGTGGAAGGAGTAGGATTATCATTTCCATCTTGATTATTAGGAAGAGGATCTTTGTATATATGAAGATGAGCATTATCTTAGTTTAAATATTGATTTTTGTTTTGTGTTTCATGAGATTTAAATGCTATTTCATATGATTACTGGTGATTGAGAATGAGTGATTCATGATCAATGTTTGGGACAAGAATAAAATCCATAGATATAATATGTAATTGTCTAAAAGTCTCATGAGAGTGGCCCCAACTTATATAAAACCAAAAAAAAATTTTGGGATCATACCATGATTTCATAGGATAAGTGGGGTCAAGATATATTGGTAGAGATCCTGTAAGATGTTTTTGAAGATCAACTAAATATAATGGTTTGTGGGCATTAATGTTGTTTGTTTCGAAATATGTAGGATTATGAGTGTTATTTGTAGGGGGGGCATGTTACACAACATTGTTAGGAGCGATAGATTGAATGTTATTAATAATGTCATAAATATTAGTGACACCATCATTGGTGTCATGACATTTTTTGTTTTTAATGATCATGTGAGTGCCCATGGGAGGTTGGGATGG
This sequence comes from Torreya grandis, assembly GCA_037957365.1. Classification (NCBI taxonomy): domain Eukaryota; kingdom Viridiplantae; phylum Streptophyta; class Pinopsida; order Cupressales; family Taxaceae; genus Torreya; species Torreya grandis. The sequence continues at coordinate 1,756,379 of JARHVA010000842.1, forward strand.
TTCAAATTGATGCATGAGAAAATATTGGTGCTTATCTTGGTTGAGGGATTCTTTCAAATTTCTTGGAGAGAGAGAGCCTTGACTCAATATTAAAACTTAGGGTAGATATCATTAGTGAACATATGAAAGAAATTATTGTATGCCATGTTATTCTCAAATTTATTAGATGATTTTTCCCATTGTTTGAGGAAAGCTTGTGCCATTTTGGTTTCAAGTTGCTTATAATTTATGAAGTGAGCTAAGGTATTCTTAGGGAGATCACTAATTTAAAAGTTTTGTACTAGGGAGTTAACTAGATCTTCCAAACTAGTGATAAAATGGGATTTTAGTTGATTTTACCAATATAAAGCATCTCTAGAGAGTGTTTTATCTAATAATTTGGTAGTATAAAAGGTATTAATTTTAACCCAATCTTTATAGATATTACCAATTTTTATTAAATTTAATGTGAGATCAGTGAACTTGTTAAAATTAATGGTAGGTGTGATACCTCCTATGTCAATATTGTCAATTTGATGTACAATAGGTTCATTTTGGATATGTTTGATCATTTTATTTAGTGGTGGTTGAGGAATAAGGTTTCCATGGGAATCCCTAAGGGAGGTTGGGAGCACTTGGATTTTGCATTCCCCATGAAACCTATTAGGGTTGATTTTGAAGTTAAATGAGACAATTTTGCATATGCATCATTTGATTTATGTTATTGGTTTGAAAAATTTTCATTTAATTGAGTTTTTTATATAAATTTTGATGACTTTGGGTAGTATTTTGATTAGTGTGCATAACATGCAAAGAATTTGTATTGGTATTAGTGGATTGGGTTGCAATATGAGTAGTGGCATGTGCAATACTAGTGGCATGAGAAGAATTGGTAGAAAAATAAGCACTAGTAGCATGATTAACATGTGTATAAAGATGTGCACTAGTGGAATGATGAGCATTATAAGAAAAAGAAGCAATAGTAGCATGATTAGAATTGGTAGCAAAGGATGCACTAGTGGCCTAATTGAGGAGGAGTGTCTTTGGAAAAGGCCTACTAGATGTTGAACCATCCATGTTAGTAGAGATACATGGCATGGAGGTTGAATAAGTCATAGAAGTAGAGGTCATTATGTGGTAAGGATTCAAAATAGAAGGGAAAGTTTGAGAATCAAAGAAAGTGTCACCCCAAATCCATGAGATAATGTAGGGGAGGGTGAAATAGGTAATTTTACTTAAGCACCTATCATTATAGTATAAATGGTTGAAGGGTCATTTCCTCTATTTTAAGGTAATTCATTAATGAAGAAGATAAGTTTAGGTGTGTACTCTAATTTTCTCTCATATTTTATGGACAATAGATAATTATGAACTGATGATGAATGAGTAGGAGTCCCATTATTGGTAGTGCAAGTGGAAATGTCCACATTGATTTCATATAAAGTGGAAACCACAAGATGTTAAATAAATATTAACACACATTATCCAAGATATGATTATTAAAAACACCATTAAATTCAATGGGACCTTTATCACCAATAATGCTAAACCTTTGGCATTAATGACAATATTTCCAACAATCTCCCCCTTTGTCATTGATGGCAACCTCAAACTAAAACTACCACATCCTGAAACCTACTTATACTACCATCTAAAAAACATATAGTAACTCCCCCTTACTATATCAACTTGTACCTATAAAAGTTATTATCCCCCTTTAACATCAATGGCAAAGGGCCTACCTAGAGCTAACACTTAGCTCCCCCTCAACTAATGTTGAACCTCAATGGTAGGAAGTAAAATAAATTACTCCCAACTTCTCTCGTAGATACTCTAATGTGTCTTTTGGTAGTGCCTTTGTGAAAATATCTATAATATGATCTATAGTACTGATATATTCCATATTAACTTATTGATCTTCAACCTACTCTCTCAAGAAGTGATATCTAATGGGAATATGTTTTGTTCTTGAATGCATTATTGGATCCTTTGAAATATTAATAACACATGTGTTGTCACAAAAAATAGAAATAGGTTCATCATATTTTAACTTTATATCTTCCAAAGTTTTCTTCATCTAAATCACTTAAGTACCACACAAAGTCACTACAATATATTATGCTTTAGTTGTAGAAAGTGATATTAAATTCTATTTTTTTCTTAGCCATGATACTAAGCTATCACCAATAAATAAAGCTCCTCCACTTGTACTCTTTCTATCATCCAATCACCCTTCCCAATATAAATTTGTATAAGCAACCAAAGTGAAATATCTACTTGTGGGATATGATAATCCATAATCCAATTTCCCCTTGATATATCTAAATATTCTATTTACTAACTGAACATGACTATTTTTTGCAGATGACTGATATCTTGCAACCATACCTACTACATGCATGATGTCTAGCCTCGATGCTATCAAATATAAAATATTACCAATCATATATCTATACAAAGATTGATCTATAATAGGTGAATCTTCATCCTTGCTCACCTTATTTCCTATACACATTGGTGTGCCAATTGTTTCACAATCCTCAAAACCAAATTTATTCAACGTTTCCTTAGCATATTTACATTGAGATATTAAAATTCCTTTATCTGATTGAAATATTTTTAATCCTAAGAAAAATGACAATTCTCCAAGCATAGACATCACAATTTTTTTCTTTGCATATTATCAAAAAATTATTTTTTCATCTTTTCAATATTTTTTCCAAAAATGATGTCATCAACATATACCACAAAAATCAATTGATGCTCACCTTTTATTTTGATGTAGATATTACTATCAACAAATCCTCTCTTGAAACCTTGATCCTACATGTACTTATCAAGTCTTACATACCAAGCTATGGGAGCTTGTTTCAATCTATACAATGCTTTCTTCAATCTGCATACATGGCTACCAATATTTTAGAACATAAATCCCTTGGGCTACTCAATGTAGACCTCTTATTCTAGATTCCCATTCAGGAAGGCAAATTTGACATCCATCTAAAACACTTTGAAATTTTTAAACACTGCATATGAAAGCAACATTCTAATAGCCTCTAACCTTACCACTGGTGCAAAATTTTCTTCAAAATCTATTCCCTCAATTTGAGAATATACTTTACATACTAGTCTTTCTTTATTTCTTGTCACTTCTCCATTTTCATTCAACTTATTTCTATAAACCCATTTTGTTCCTATCACATTGTGATCTTTTGGTCTAGGCACTAATTCCTAAGTATCATTCTTTTCTATTTGATTTAATTCTTCATTCATATCCTTAACCCAATGCTTATCATATCTAACTTTTGAAAAAGTTCTAGGTTGAATTTTGGATAACAAAGAGAAATTAACTTGCTTAGATTCACTTACCATCATTTTTTTGGTCTGAATTATTTCATTTATGTCCCCAATGATGTCACTTTCATTATGATTTATCTAACCATATTTGGATGGAGTTTTGGTGTCCTTTTTCTCCTTCTTCTCATCTTCATCTAATTCTTCAAAATCTTCCTCTTCAATGATATCAGGAATGTCTACTAGATCACTTATTCTTTGTGTTCCATCTTCTTCTATCCTGACACTTGCACTTTCAAAAAAATTATTGGTTCTTTTGTTATAACATTTATAATATTTAATTTTTCAAGAATAACTAATAAATATACCTTCATCTGCTCTAGATTCAAACTTACCAAGTTTTTCATCAGTTCTCTTTATGAAGCATTTACTACCAAAAACTCTAAAATAATCAATTTCCATAGCTCATAAGGAGTCTTATCACTATGAATCTCAATAATGTTCTATTATGAATATGCACTATTGTAGAAACTACCTCTCTCTAATATTTATCTACTATCTTAGATTCATTTGGCATTATCCTCACCATCTCCTGAACTTTTCTATTTTTTTTAACTACTCCTTTTTGTTGTGGAGTTCTAGCTACTAAATAATGTCTCTTTATTCCATGGTCTTCACAAAACTCAATAAATTTATCTAACATGAATTCTCCTCGATCTGATCTTAGACACTTAATATTCATACTAGTTTCATTCTCAACTAATGCTTTAAAATGTCTAAAAGCTTTTGATTTTTTATTTAAAAACATTACCAAGTCATATGTGAAAAGTCACCAATAAGTAACATGAAATATTTCTCACCTTGAATACTTTGAGTTCTCATAGGTACACATAGATCAGTGTAAACAAGCTCTAGCATCTGAGTGGTCGAGTACTCTTTTGTTTTGAACCACCTTCTAACCTGCTTCCCATGCTGACAAGGTTCATGAGGTGTGTTAGATGGATTTGTATTCTTTGGAAGATTTATGACTGCTTGATTCTTGTTGATGTTAACAATATTGTCAAAATTTATGTGCCCCATTCTCTTGTGCCATATCCAACTTTCTTCAATCTGACTCAAACAACATCTTTGACCTTTGATGTATGATAGCATATACAAATTATTACCTATTCTCTGAGCATCTGTAACCAACACATCTGAATCTTTTATTCTAATTTCACAACCTTCGCATAAAAAATTAGTGTGTTCCCTTGATCACATATTTGACTTGCACTCAAAATATTATGCTTAAGACCTTCTACATATAAAAAAATTTTAGTTTTAGTTCTACCATTATCCAAACTTAGTGTACCTTTTCCAAAAAATTTGGCAGTAGTATTGTCTCTAAATTTCACTATACCACCATTGATCTTCTTCAAGGTTATAAACTTACTCTTGTCTCCTATCATGTGCCTCGAACATCCACTATCAATGAACCATGGATTTTCTTTATTTCTTACTTGCAAATTTGTTTGTACCAACATATATTTTTCATGTTGTTTCTTTTTCCATGAACCTTTCTAACCTTTCTTTTTGATGAATGGAGCCTTGAAACTCTGGTCCTTCTCAACTAACTCGAATCTGCTTCTACAGTATCAAGCTATATGTCCAAAGTTATTTCACTTGTAACATATTATGTCCTCTTCATTAAAGCATGATATAGGATCAAAAGAGTTGTGGCTTCTTCTTGACTCTGTATGAATTTACTTATCCTTATTTCTTAAATTGTTAGCCCTTTTTTGACATTATATTTTCTTATGACCATATCCATTGCAATAAAAATAGTACCTATTTGTGTATCTCTGACCTAATTGTCTTTTATATCTCTGTTCCCTCTAGCCTTCTTTATTTGAGATGTCCTCTATATTCTTAACTTCTTCCCTTTTTATTTCTTCTTTTGTAAGAGATTCAGCATAGCTCTTTCCTTTTCTTTGTTGTGAAAGTAGTGACCTCTTCTTTCTCTTTTTCAAATTCAATATCTGTCTTATCTAACATTGATCTTTGATTTTCTAATATCTTATTCAACATATTAGTGATATTCTCAAATTTTGTATCATTGGTTGTTCTATTATTGATTTCTTTATTTATTTTATCAAGATCTACTTTTAAAGAAGCAATTTCAATAACATACCTTTCACATTTTTTACTTACTATTTTCAACTATGATGTTAGATCTTCTTCATTCTTCTTGGCTTCTTCAAAGTGTGCTTGTAGATATTCAATTATTTCCTTTGACTCCTTTTCATTTTTCTCGATCTAGAGCTTTAATCTTTGATTTTGATTTTCAAGAAATTTTAACTCTTCAAAGGCATAAATGAGTTCTCCTTCCATATTCACTTTGGCTTCATCTTGTTCTTCTTCTTGATCATCTGTACTTTTTCTTATGGAGGCATCTTAATGTATGGCCATGAATAGAATATCTTCTTCTTCTAAATCACTGACTCCACTATCTTAAGCTAAGCTAGGATTTTTAGAATATAAACTCTTCTTCTCGAATCCCTTCTTGAATTTACCTTTAAAATTCTTCTTGTATGTAGACTTTCCTTCTTCATTGTCATCATTACCCTTATTTGGGAATTTAGCTACAAAATGTCCAATCTTTCCAAAATTAAAACATTTAAAAGGTAATTTTCCTTGATATTTACTTGTGCCCTTTTTCAGCTTGTGAATGAAAAGAGATCAATTGTCATCTTCATCATCACTAGAACTATCACTTGATTCTTAAATCTTAGCCTTCTCTTTTTTTTATGTTTTGAAAGCAGCTTCTCTATTTTAAGATTTATCTTGTTCAGTCCACATCTCATATTCCATAAGAATACCATGAAGCTCATCCATCTTTAGCTTGGATAAATTCTTCATCTCTTCAATTAATAAAACTTTTGCATCATATCTCAATGGTAGAGATCTCAAAACTTTTTGAACCACAGTAAATTCTTTTAAAGTTTCTCCAAGACATTAAATTCTGATTAACTATTTGATCAATCCACAAAAGATAACTTACCATATTTTTTTCTTCTTCCATGTTCAAAATCTTGAACTATCTTTTGAAAGTCTGAAGCTTAGCTTATTGAACCTTTCCATCACCTTTATAAATATTCTAAAGTTTTACCAAAGTTTCATAAGCATATTTACATTGCATAACTTTAATAAATTTTGATTCACATAAACCACATAAAATAACATTTAAATCTTTAAAATTATTTTCACTTTCCTTCTTTTTTGTTAGAGTAGTTACAAGTGTCTATGGCTCCTCATATTTATCCACCACTGATTGCCATATGTCGAATCCAAGGGCCATCAAATAATTATTCATCTTTATGCTCCAAAAAACATAATTCATCCCATAAAACAAAGGTGCCTTATTTGTAGAAAATCCTTCATGTGATCTAGCCATCATGCTTTCTTGATCTACCTTCAATCTATAAAACTTTTTGAAAAGGAACCTACTCAGATACCAATTTTTAAGGATGAAATATACTGAAGGGGTGGGTGAATCGGTACAATATATATCTTTTTACTTAATCTGATTTCTTTTCTTTAACCACTTAATCACACATTCAAGATATGTAATAAAATTGAAACAATAATTTACATCACATAAGAGAGAGAGAGAGAGAGAGAGAGAGAGAGACCAAATTTTTGCGTGGAAACCCAAAGTGGGAAAAAACCATGGAGAATAATCTCAAGTATATGAATAAGCACCAACTTAAAATATAAAGTTTACAAGCACCAAATTTTAGGAGTACCAACCCCTTTGTTGAGCACCAACACAACTATTTATGAGCACCAACCCACAGGAGCACCAACCCCTTTTGTATATAAAACACAACTATCTCTTAATGTTGCTTACTCAACAAATGATAGAACTCTGCAATATCTATTACTTTTCTCTCTTCAAAAACAAATATAAACCATCCACTCTCTTGCATATTACAAATGGCTTCTCAAGCCTTTATTTATATCTTTCCAAAAGACCTTTGGCATTCACCCTTTGTGACTCTTCAATATTCATGGAAAATGGTGCCAAACTTGCATGACCCTTCGTATCCTTACATTTGAAAAGTCATATGCTAACCCTTCATAAACAAAAATGTCCTTTCCTCTTTTATCTTTATCTTGGTGAATTTTCATATTCTTTAAAGTGTCCCTTCATGGAAAAATGCACCATACCTCTTTTTTCTTCACATGGTGACTCTTGAAATTCCTCAAGATGACTCTTCATGAGAAAATACATCCCATTCCTATTTCATCTTTTACCCTATGACTCTTTGACTTCTCCATGGGCCCTCTTTTGACTTATATGCAACCAAAAATATATTCATTAATATTAAATAAATATTAACACACATTAGCCAAGATATGAATAATTAAAACACCATTAAATGCAATGGGGCTTTTATCACTAATAATGCTAGACCTTTGACATCAATGACAATATTTCCAATAGAAACCTATTAAGATGGGTAAAACTCATCATTTTTGTTGGATTAAACTCTATATTATCTTAAAATAGGAAATTAATGATGATAAAAAGAGGCTAAATGGGTTATGAAAAGAAAATTTATAAATTAGGATATAAAATTGAACTAGTTGACTATGTTTAGTGAACCAGGGAATGGAACAGGGAAAAAGAGAACACAGTCATACAAGTTGACTGTGTGTTATTAAATATGGAGAAAAATAGGAGAATACAATTATATAGCTCAACTATGTACTAAGAAATAGGTAACAAGCCAAGAAATAAGAAGACACAACTAGATAGATCAATTGTGTATTGCTTAGATAGGGGATGAATATGATGATACAGAGATAGTCAACTAGGTTGGTTGTATACTATAGGTAGATATATTGAATAGTCTATAAGAGACTGTGTTGATAGGGATGATAGTGCTATGAAAATATAGAAATTTTTTTCTATATAATATCTAAGAAAATGAAATTAAGCACATAAGCAACTGGATCAATGTAATTAATCTAATTAGAAAACACAATAAAAAACTTACACCAATGTTGGTTAATGAAAGTTTTGTAATAAAAAATATAATGATCAAAGAGAAAGTATCAAATTGAAAGTAAATGATAACTAATTGGTCATTTCTAAATGTTATTAAGTTATATTAAAGTTTAATTTTAACATGATTGGGAAGTTGGCTATAATGAGGAACTAGAAATCAATCTAAGGCTAGTTTTAGGAAGTTTTGGATGAAAGGGATTTGTATTGGCGATGGTACTAGATTGGTATTGGGGATTTCTCCCTCAAATTCATAATCCCATATTGATAATGGTTCTTGATGCTTTTCCATTATATACCATCAACATGTGTTTATACTTGGCCAGAAAACCAATTCAACTTCCCCCTTAGTGATGAAATCCAAGTAGGTATGCCTTGGGTAGAAAACTTTATAATGTTTTTGTGTGTAAATTAATTTATAAGTGTGTGCAAAAGAGAAAAATAATGTATCTAAAATGGTAATTTTTAAAACCACCTAATTAATCTATGTGTGTTATTTTAAACATGCAAGCAACTAAAAAGAAAAGTGAATTAATGATTATAAAAAAAGAGGTTAATTCCTTGACTGTGAAGAGTAAAAAATTGATTTAGGTGACACTGTATGTAAATAATGTAGAACAAATTCAAATAGGTTTCTACTATTTTTTATAAGTAATATATAGAATAGAATAGTCGAATAATTCAATTGTATCTATGAGATAGAAGATAGACTATAAAATTGTGTCAAGGTGGTTGACCTAGTTGGTTGTAGGGCTTTAGTTTTACAAACTAAAAACCTATAAAAAAATATTACTAAAAAGGTAGAGCTAAAATTATAGAGAGAGTGAGAATGAACCTTGGTGGGTTTGAAGATGTTTATAATATTAAATTTTATGATGTGATGCTCAAATGTGGATTCAAAATTTTTTCTAACAAAGTCAACTAGATTGATTAATTTTTCAAAACATGTGTGCTAAAAATGGTGTTGTGAATAGAGTCAACTATCTCAACTATGATTGCATACCTATATGGTAAAATAAGATAATTGTGAATATATTTGACTAGTTTAACTACATATGCAAATATGGAACTGAAAAATAAGACTATGTTGAACTAATTGATACAATCACTTATATTTGGAGAAGACTTGTACAGATAGAATAGAGTTTTTTTTTATTGATTATGTGTTAAAATTATGCATAGACTATTAGAAATAGACTGACAGGGAAAATACAATACTTTAAAAATTAAAAAAAATTAATATAATTATAAAATGAAAGTGTGAAATAAAACATATAAGGGTTTGATTCACTTTAGGTTCACCATAATGTATACAAAAGGAAATGAAACTAATCTACTAATCAATCCTAGCTCAGAGAAGATAAATCCTACTTACACTTTTGATTGTTGATACATTATATTTTTGATGTCATGACCAAGATGGATCTGCTAAACCTAACCAAGGTATCTCTTACCATAATAACATCACTAGAGAGGGTGTTAAAGCCTCTAGTCAAGCAACACTATGCAATAACTCTAGATATGTCCTATGTTTTCATGTTCACACACTAAATTATAAGTAAATTAAAAATATGATATAGTTCTCACCAATGCTTGTGGCACAAAGTGGGGGTAATAAAGATAAAAAAGTAAACATGCATAGAATATCTATACTCACGTCAATGTATATGAAATCTTATTAGGAGTATTACCCTTATGAGAATGTGTGCCACTTCTCACTCCTACTAAAACAATGGAATATATCATAAGTGTGGGTGAATTTGAGGTGGATATAATCTCTAGATAAAGGGATGGTTCACATGATGTACTTAACAAATATTATTATAATCCTACTAAGTATTGATTTTTTATTATGGGAAAGGGTGAAGGGATAATACTTATAATGGAATTGACATGAAAACTTTAAATAAAGGTGATGTACCAATGTTTATGACCAATTTTGCTTCCAATTGACATTTTTAATAAGTAATTCATGTATATGGCTTCTACAATAATGTTTCATACAAAGGACTTAACACAACTCACTCTTTGCATGGAATAAATGAAATATTGTTGAGTTCACATCTAAACTTAGACTAAGATTGAACCTATATACTTAGTATAACCTATAAAAACTCAAATATGTTGTAATAAGGTAATAAAACTATACATTAACATAGGAAAGATACTAATTCATAATGTTATATCAATGGAAATAACACATACACTTCACACAACCACCTAAAAATGGAAGAAAATAACTTCTTATTTATTCAAAAGGTGTAGTACAAAATTTTGACACCCTTTCAACAAAGCCAAATAAAAAAAATGATATGATAATGGTGGAAAATAAATTAGAAATATAAAAAATTAGGATATGGGAGATAAAGCAACCCTAAAATAGAGATGACTCACTATAACCTCACACCCTTCAAACCCTACATAGTGTTTCCTATATTTTCTCTCTCCTCTCCTTATAAGAATTGCATAGAAGGTAGATTTGAACTTACTTGGGAAACATGAATAATTATTGAGCATTGATTGGTCAAGTTTGACCCTTTAAAATTCATAAATCTTTACTCTCATTCCCTATATCCTTGCTTGCATGTCATCTAATTTAGAGGACTATTCAATACAACCTAACTCATTGTTTAACCCAACTCAATAGTGTATCCCAATTCTTATGGCACCCTAACTTGGAATCCAACCCAAATTGGTAGCCAATCCAACTTGACATTCACCCCAACTCATTAGCCAATCCAACTCAGTAGTCACCCCAAATCAGCAATCACCCTAACTCACCATGAGTCCAACTTAACTTAATAACAACTCAAGTTGTAAACTGAGTTATATGTGTGGAAGACAACTAATTTCCAATGCATGCAATGAATATTTGGTAACCACTCATATTTCCATTCCCATGTGGGATCCCTTTTTAATTTTGGGATGGTGGCATGGAGGTTTATTTGGGATTTTATATTTTTAATTTTCATATTTTATGTTTGACATGCCCCCATCCATATGGATATTCACTTAAAGTGGTTAACAGTTTCTTTGGAAAATTTATTATGATAAAAATTAAACATTAAAATGTTACCCATTAGATTCCATTGTAAATTTTATGGAATGCTTTATTTATATGGTAGGATTGTGATTCTAATAAAAGACATGTCGTTGAATAAAATCCATTGGACTAGCCATAGAAAGATATACTTCAAGTTTGATTTGTAGATTGGTGGAGAGAATTCAATTAGAGATGACAAAAATCCATATAAGGAAGCTCATGATTTATGCAAGCCAGAGTAGGGGATATTGGGTGATCTTTGAGAAATCTCTTGGGGCCATTGATTTGGCTATGTAAGGGATTTTTTGGGTATGGACGGGCATGCACAGTGTTATTTTATTTGCATGGTTTTCATGTTATAGAAAAGCCATTTTTGAAAGATATGGATAGGATCATTTTGTAGACCCAAATGTGCATGAAATATTGGGTTATTATTATTATTTATGGCTTTATAACTATTGAAGAAAAATCTTGAACCTATGGCATCGAGTCACCATTGAGAAATTTGTTGACCAAGGTAGAACCATACTCTAATTTATAGACATAGAGATGGAAAGTTAAATCATTATGTCTATTGAAGGGATTCATCAACACCTTTAAAAAACTTTTGGTCTAATATAAAATAAAGTTAGCTGAGTCATGTTGGATGTGTATGCATCTATTATGTAAAACCTACCCTTTTATTTTAATGTGGTTTGGTATATAAAAATGATTAGAGAATCAAGCATAACATGGGAAGATGAGCTTGGATGAACCATGCATTAAGATAAGGTGTTTACAATAGAATGTATACACTATCACCTATTAATAAAGCATCAAGCCATGGGGGAAGGTAGAACCAAGTCACATGAGTATGCATTATTATGTCTATTTTTAATGAAGTCCATTATATATATGCTACAAGAAAATGTTTTTATGGTTTTTATATATCCTATAATAATATGTTTCTCTATTTCAAAAGACCTTTAGAGCTTGGTGTGAGAAGTGTAATTGCATGAAAGTAAATCATGAATATGTAGACAAATGTATAGTTTGAATCCTAGATGAGAAGATATATGTGTGTTAAATCTGTTAGATCATAAGTAGTTAGTAACTTCTTGTTGACATGTAGGTTTAAAATTACACCTATTTCTGAAAGGTGAATCATCTATATATTCTATGGATAATTGTATGCACTTAGACTGAGATAGAATGGAAGAAAGGTAATGAGTTTATAGTGTTATTTATATACACATTATAGTAATTATAGATAATACACAAACTTAAGCTATGGAAATGGTCATGTGGTAATACCTAAAGAAATCTAGGACTCTTTTATTACTGACCTTTATATTTTTTAAATTTTTTAATGAGGTTGTAGAGTTTATTTATAATGTGTTGACAAATACACTAGATCCAAACCTAGAGTGTAGTCATTTCTTCTATTTATTGTGACAGATAAGGAAGGGATGTATTTTTTCCTCTGTATTGACATATAAAGATACTAAGAGACCTATGACTATAAATTTGGATTACTTCTATTTTTCTAAATCCAATTACTTGGATATAATAATTATAAGGTTATTAGTGGGTAACTGTGTTTTTTTAATTGCCTCTATTTTATAAGTTAATGAATATGGAGGGATGTACATAGTTATCTATGAGAACCAGATACTACCCATTTATCAAAATGTTAATCTGAATGGAGAAGATATTGCCCATTTGCATGGTGAGGAAATATAATGTTGTTAAGGAAGGGTGATTTATTTAGACCCAGAGCCTTCATTATCAAATTTTAGTATTGATATAGGTTTCAAAAATCCATTTGATGTAAGTTTAAAATATTGATATTCATATATTTTAATGGATTAGTTTGAATTACAAACCTAGAGACATAGCCCTAATGGGTGAACTCTGTTATCATATCTCATGTCAAATATTTCATTTTAAGTTTATTTTGGTTTCTTATAATTTCATTCACAAATGAACTTAATGGAATAATAGAATGAATTATGGAAAGTTCAAATTTGATGCAAAATAGGGAGTTTTAAGTCAAGAAATGAATAGTCAAGTTTTTCTAAGCACTTTTATTCATTTTCAAAAAAAATAGTATTGATTTTCAAAAAACTATTTTAGATCTAGTTTATAGACCAAATTTGGTATCAGAGCAAGTGATTATAGGACCTTGCATTAGTTTTGATATAATTCTATTTGGAGTTTTAATATCAGATTTTGATTTATGATTATTCTATTTGAGTTGACCATGTAGGAAGGCTAGTGCAAATGGAAATTGGAATGTGTTCCAATTCATTGTAAGAAGACAAGCTTTTGATAGCCAAGTTTTGGAACCACAAGCCCTGCATGATCAACATGGATGAAGAACATAACACATGGTATCTTGAGTGTGAGATGGTTTTGTGAAAAAAATAACCTTTCTTCCATGGGAAACATTCAAATAAAGTGCAAGGAACTTTCATTGATGCATCTCCAAGAGGAAATAATTATAGTTTCATTGCCAGTCTTATACAGAGGGAAGATTGAGGTATGGTTATAATCTGATTTCATATTGGTATGGACATAATATTTTGGTCTAGCTATCCAATTTTGAAGCTTTATTATTTTGGATTATTAACCATATTATTTATGCCTATGTCCTTGATTATAGGAACAAGTTAAAAGACCAGTTCCATGGGAAGATATGGAAATGGGAAAAAAGTGATGTTTAATATTGGAAAAGTTTTTGCATCCTAAGTTTTGAGTTTTTAAACTTGTTTATATATTGGTATGTTCAAAAAATTTTTGAGAGTTATAGGAAGCAAATATGAAGCTATTTAAGACACCAAAAATAACTAGCTAGTACTCAACAAGTGCATTTCATAGTTTTACAAAGAGGTATGAGTTATTTTCAAAGTAACTATTTGCATAATTTTGGTTCCAATTAGGATAACCTTTGTGTGGGGTAATCTAGATATAAAATATACCTTTTATGCATAATTGGTTTTAAAATCCTTTTGAAACTATAATATGGATCATCTAACTCTTTGAGATAGAGTTTTATAAAGATGAAACCACTTACTATTCAGTTATGGAAACCATAAACAGGGTCCAACCCTTAGTGGTTAATGGTTTATTTGAATAGTTGATAAAGCATAAACATAGAAAAAAATAGTATGCTTGATTATTACTTCCAACACTATTACAAAGAAATTCCTACTTATTGAATTTGGGAAGTAAATTTTGTTCAAGTTGTGTTTGGAAAGATTTACATTTGCTATCTCTTATTTCAGTTTTCCATTGCAATAGACTTTTTGTGGGAACTAACTCAATTGGATAAGTTGTGGAGGTATAAACTAGGGAGCAATCAGATGGTGAAGGAAGCTTTGAGATAGGTTTAAAATACTTGGTTTTTTATCACTTTTAACTAATATTTTATTATATTTACTTACAAATTTGTGAGTTTATAAAGAAGCTCTTGTTATGGAAACTCTCCAAGATAACATTGGAGTTTGACATGTACATGGAAAGATTTGAGGGATACATTAGTTAATTTTATTAATTATAGTTCCATTAATTACCCTCAGGTAATGTGTATTATTCACCTTAGGATAGACAAATTTATTACACATTTTCATACTTGACATTGTATACATCTAAGTCCCATAGTAATATGGGTAATGTTTGTATTACAAACTCTATACAAACATGCATATTTTTTGTCACATCATGTAAGTGTAATTTTAATTACCTATATATGGGAAATGTTTTTAAAAATTTAGGTATACATATGTGTAAGCTATTTTTAAATCCTTAGGTGTGTGTATCATAATGATTTCCCTTGTGTGAGAACAAGGAGAATACCTTAATCACTGTGTAGTGTAGGGTTGAGAGAAGCTGCCAAAGAATTATGACTATTTTGGGGAAATAGGTCATTTGGAAAAATGAATATGGATTTTATTTTAATCTCCAATATAGCTTATAATTATTATTATATGATTGAATTTTTATAGATGGTTTGATGTAGAAAGTCATGTAACAAGTTCAGTTGGATTCTTGGTACTTTTGAGGACAAAAGCCTCTTTGTGGGGAGGTTTGATCTAAAGAACTATTCAATACAGCATAACTCATTGTTCAACCCAACTTGGTAGTGCACCCCAACTTAGATGGCACCCCAACTTGCCTAGTACCCCAACTCAACTATCACCTAAACTCGGCATCCATCCCAACTCAACAACTAACCCAACTCATTAGTCACCCCAACTCACTATGAGTCCAACTTAACTCAATAACAACTTGAGTTACAAACTAAGTTATGTGTGTGGAAGATAGATAATTACAATACATGCAATGAATCTTTGGTAACCATTCATATTCCCATCCCACATGGGATCCTTTTTTCATTTTAGGATGGTGGCATGGAATTTTATATGGGATTTTATATTTTTAATTTTAATATTTTATCTTTGACATGCCCCCACCCATATGGATATTCACTTAAAGTGGTTGATAATTTATTTATAAAAGTTATTATGATAAACATTAAACATTAGCATGTTAACCATTATATTCCATTGGAAATTTTGGGGAATGCTTTATTTATATGGTGGGATTGTGATTCTAAGAAAAGACATACCATTGCATAAAATTTGTTGAACCAGTCGTAGAAAGGTATACTGCAAGTTTGATTTTTAGATTGGTGGGGAACCTTTTATTGAAAATGGAAAAAATCCATTAAAGGAAGCTCACAAGTTATGCAAGCCAGAGCAAGGGATATTGGGTGATCCTTGAGAAAGATCTTAGGGCCATTGATTTAGCTATGTAAGAGAGTTTTTGGGTATGAACGGGCATGCACAATGTTATTTTATTTACATGATTTTCATGTTTTGGTAGAACCATTTTTGAAAGATATGGACAAGATATTTTATGTAGGCCTGAATGGGGGTGAAGGAATAGCTTTTTATTTTTACTATTTATGGCTTTATAACCATTCAAGAAAAATCCCAAGCCTATGGCATTGAGTTGCCATTGAGAAATATATTGACCAAGGTTAAGCCATATTCTAATCTATAAACATAGAAATAGAAATTCAAAGCATCATGCCTATTGAAGGGAGGAGTCGACACCTTCAAAACACTTTTGGTATAATAAGAAATGAAGCTAGCTGAGCTATGTTGGATGTGTATGCATCTATTATGTAAAACCTATCCTTTTATTCTAATGTGGATTGGTATATAAAAATGACCAAAAAATTGAGCATAGCATGGGAAAATGGGCCTAGATGAACTATGCATTCAGATAAGGTGTTTGCAATAGAACGTAAATGCCATCACCTATTAATAAAGCTTCAAGCCATGGGGGAAGGTAGAACCAAGTTGGAGTATTCATTATTACGTCTATTTTTAATGAAGGCCATTATGTATATGTTGTAATAAAATTTTGTTATTGCTTATATATATTGCACTAATATGTTTCTCTATTTAAAAAGACCTTTGGAGCTTAGCCTAGGTAGTATAACTACATGAAGGCAAATCCTAAATATATGGACAAATGTATAGTTTTGAGCCTAGATGAGAAGATATATATGTGTTAAAGCTATTGGATCATAAGCAGCTGGTAACTTCTTGTTGACATGTAGGTTTAATAATTATGCCTATTTGTGAAAGGTGAATCATCTATTTATTCTATGGATAACTATATGCACTTAGATAGAAATAGAATGGAAGAAAGGTAATGATTTTATAGTGTTATTTATATACACATTCTAGGAATTATAGATAATACACAAACCTGAGCTTTGGAAATGGTCATGTGATAATACCCATAGAAATCTAAGACTCTTTTATTACTAACCTTTCTATTTTTTAAGGTTGTTAATGAGGTTACAAAGTTTATTTGTAATGTGTTGACAAAATACAGAGGATCCAAATCTAGAGTGTAGTCATTTATTATATATATATTATGATATACAAGGAAGGGATGTATTTTTACCTTTGTATTGATAGACAAAGAGACTCGTGACTATAAATTTGGATTACTTCTATTTTCCTAAAGCTAGTTTCTATGGATATAATAATTATAGGGTTATTAGTAGGCAACTATGTTTTTTTAATTGCCTCTATTTTATAATCCAATGATTATGGAGGGATGTACATAGTTGTCTATGAGAAATAGATATTACCCATTTATCATAATTTTAATTTGAATGGAAAAGATATTGACCATTTGCATGGAGAGGAAATATAATGTTGTTGAGGAAGGATGATTACTTTAGAGCTAGAGCCTTCACTATCAAATTTTAGCATTGATACAGGTTTCAAAACTCAATTTTATGTAAGTTTAAAATATTGATATTTAAATATTTTAATAGATCAGTTTGAATTATGAACCCAGAGACGTAGCCAAAATGGGTGAACTCTATTATCATGTCTCATGTCAAATATTTCATTTTAAGTTTAATTTGGTTTATTTTAATTTAGTTCATGAATGAATTTAATGAAACACTAGAATGAATTATGGAAAGTTCAAATTTGATGCAAAATAGGGAGTTTTCAAGAAATTAATAGTCAAGTTTTTCAAAGCACTTTTATTCATTCTTAGAAATTTTAGTATCCATTTTCAAAAACTATTTTAGACCCAGTTTAAGGATCATCTTCCTTGATGAATAACTAACATATTTAAAAATAATTCTTCAAGTCTTCATTAATTCATCCTTTTAATACTTCTCATAATCCATATATGAGGTCTCTCCACCTTACTTAGGCTGTTAGAAGGATCCTTGAAGCATCTTTGACATTTTCAACTTACTTGTCATAGGATGGAAAGAAGATCTTATTAGGATTGTTCGAGACCTTTTCAACATTTGATACCTCCTTATAACTAACTTGTGACTTTTTCCTATTCCCTATATGGCATATAGGTCAATTGGTGGCCTTGACAAAGCTTTTTAAGAGCCTTATGTAATGCTTTAATGATTTGACCACTTGAAATCTTCCCTCTCCAATATGGTGTGGAAGGTGAAAATTTGAGTTTACCCTCAATAAAAAAAAATTCCTCCATGTATGGATTCCCAAGCTCATATAAAACCTACAATAATAAATTTATATCCATTAAACACTCTAAAAGATATGTTTTTGCTACATTAGCTTGCTTTTCATACTATTCCTTGTAGCCCTCAAAATAGGCAAACCTCCTTGTTTATAAGAAGTTACAAAGTATATTGGAAAACTAATCACATATTTTAGGACATGGTATCCCTCAACACCTCGATTCCAAGTTTTAAGACCTAAATCTAAGTGGGAATATCCTTTTTAGTTACTTTTCTCTCTCAAATTAGGCATAATTAGACCTCTTAGGCATAAAAGATAAAGATATTGATCTAGAGGAAACCCATGTGTGAAAAATACCAAAAGTTTTTTATTAAATTTACCTGGCATAAAACCATGATCCATGTCAAATTTTAATTTTTGAGGCCTTGTGTAGGTGGCCAAACCAATAAGTGGTTATTGGCAAGCCTAGGTGCTTGTGCATGCTTGAGAGGCAATTTGAGTGTTTTTCAAGACATTTTTAGGTTATGAGGCTTGTAAATTACTTTTTGAGACATGTAACATAATTATAAAACTTCATACCTTGATATTTATTTCTCTTATTGCACTCATAGGCCTACATCTAGGCTTCCTGGCTTGCAAAAATAGGTTTTCTTCACTTTTTGACCATATGGTCAACTTGCAGAGCTGGTATAACATTTTTATGAGACATTAGGAGTTAATTTTAAGGTTTATTAACCTATATAAAATCTTTATAAACCACTTCCCATGGTTTGGAAGCCATTTCATACCTTATTTTCTCAAAAAGACACATACAACCCTATTTTTTGCCTATTACGTACACCTTGTTCTTCACACATACCAACCTAAGATTTTAGATGGTGTATATGAGGTATACATAATTAAAAAAACCATTTTAAGGCTATTAATTTTCATTATAATACATCTAAGGACTAAACTCCTCCACCAAGTTAGTATGAGGGGTTTAAGAGGGTTTAAAGTGTTGTGAGGTCTTAATAATGATTCATAAAGGACATGGGTCCATTCCAAGAAATAATGTTAGGATATGGAAGATAAGATAAATATATAAAAACTCAAATGGCCATATATCACCATGAAAATTCTCCAATAAGTTCTAAGCTCTGCAAATTAGCTTCTCAAGAAGGATGGACTATGTGAAAACGCTGAGAAAGTTCTTTTTAGGCTTCAAAACCTCAAATTTTATTTTTAATCAATATGAAGGTTTATATTAGGTTTTAAATAACATATATAATGTCTCAAAAATGATATCAATGAGAAATAACCTCCTTATAAGGCTCTGTAACTTGATTAGATGTTACGAGGGTTTGTGAATCATAAGACTAATATGACCCTAAGAGCATTTATTTGATCATTCTATCCTTTTCCTTATATTGGACCCTATGAGAGTCTCTATATAGACCACATAAACCTTCCAAACCTCTGTAATATTCATATCTAACTCTAAACTCTATAAATTCCTCTAAGTTTCAAATCTCCCCTTAAAGTGTTATACCACTATATTGTTTGCTTTGTGACCTGTTAGTGCAACTTCAAGGTGATTTTGAGAAATTAGTAAATGATAGATGTCCTTGAAAATATTATATATTTATTTTAATTAAATTTAGGCCTTTCTCACCTGATTTACCCTTTAAGACACATGATAGTGTTGATAGGATTGTCTTCCTAGCTTCAATGGTTGTAGACATTCACTAGGTGTCAAGACTATGTTTTAGGATTTTAAGGACCCTTCAACAAGTCATTGAATACTTTAAAGGTATTCATCACACCATTAAGGGCCTAGTTTCTATATTATTTATAACTCCCAATATCTCTAAGTCTTACCACTTCAAACCAAATAAGCATCCTCCCTATCAAGAACATTTAGGCTTGTAGACAATTATATGGTATTATGCTTACAATTTGAAGTTTTAAGACCTTAAAACAAATCACTAGGGATTAAAATGATGTTAATTACTCATTATATTTTAATTATATGAAACTCCACTAAAGTTTTTCCTCTTTTAAAACATTCACTTTTTCCTCAAGTTTGAAGACCATTTAGGTATGCCAACAACCTTATAAGTGATTATTTGGTGCACTTTGGGTTATAAAAACATCCTATACCGGTCATTAAGAAATAAAATAATTTAAAAAAAAAAAATTAGGTATCATAAAATTATTTTAAACCTTGATAACCTTAATTTTCCTCATGATTCATCCTTAAATCAAAAGACATCTTCCCTCTAATGAGACATATAAGTATGTATATGCATACTAGACCCTTCTCTACAATTTTGAAGTGATCATTATTCATTTATAAACATAAGTGGATTAAAACCTATAGTTTTCCTTTGAAACATATTATCTACCTTATTTTAAACTCACTTCAATACATCTCCTTAACCTACATGTTTATTCCCCTCTTTACACAAAAGCCTCCATTAGGCCTATAAATACTCATTCAGACCTACCTATGTCACATTTGAAAAAAAATGAACCTTAAGGAGGAATTTATGCCTTATTTGGGTTTTGAGTGGAATTTAAGAGTTAATTAAATCTTCAATATATTTTTTAAACCTCTAAACTTTCTAACAGAACCCATTTCATTATCTTGACTGCATATGTCCTAAAACTTGTTCAAGGACTGGTTGTAGGTCTTTATTGGTTGGGAGCTATTCCTTTTCACTACAAAAATAAATTAAATAATAAATTAAAACCTCATGAAAATATAATTAATATTATAATCACATTATTAGGCTCTCTTTATTCCACCTCACCTTCAGTTCTTCAAAAACTTGTAGGTGACAGTCTCTCTCACACAAGCCTATTTGTCCTCTTTAGTTGTAAGCATCCAAAGTTAGTTTGTTGGATTAAGGAAATGAGTCTTAAAAAACTATTATTCCTATATTAATTTAAATATAATTCATATTCTATTCCTATGGCCTCATTTTTTTCTCTACTACCATTTAGAGTCCTCATCTCTAATTCCTTAAAAAATAGGCCTAACTATGTTCTTATGGGTTGAATGACTGTAGGTGCTTGATATGAACATGTTCATATTATATTTTATCTTATTTATGTATCATTTAAACTTAAATAAATTAATATATCTATATACCCACTTTATATCTCATCTATATGAACACATCCACTCTCATGTTTTAATAGGCCTGGTTATGTCACTATGGTTCACAGTATTGTTGTAGGTGATCATTTGGTCTTTTTAGCCTATGTGCAGACAAAAGAAAATATGAAAAGGTTGATCAAATGAAAAATGTGGTGCCAAGACTCTTATTTATTATACCTCACCTTGAATTAACTTGGAGAATCATCAAATTTATATTAAAATTCTTGAGTAACATGAAACCAAAGAATGATTTCTACCTTAAACACTACTAAACAACCTTAAATAATGTTAACGTGTATCTTAAGGTCCTCTTTTATAATTATACATTTTTCATTAGATATATATTGAAACATGAGTTAAAGTTTGTTTAAAAACTCTCATATTATTATCTATCTAAGGATTAGATCACCTTTGACATCCATTTGACACATTCATGGTTCATCTCAGGTGCACATAATCCATTTGAAGTATCTTTTAGTTTATAATACATAGACTTGACTGTGTCATGTAGGCATATAAGTCATATTTATATATTTTTATCTCATATGTGACATTAGTGACCTTTAATATATTTATAGAGTGTTCTACAAATACCTCATTATCTTAATCAACCTCTTTACCTTCATGACCCTCTCTATGAACTTGTTACAATAAGAACTCATGATTTTATAATTTCACCTTGCTAAAATATCATCTCACTACCATTGTTCAAGGAAGACATTATTCATACAATTAATACATGAATTTTTTAAATTTAATATGTGTAACATGACTAAAATATAAACTTTGGAAACTTTTAAAGATGAAAAAAACTCAGTTACTAGATCAAACATGCATTCAAGATTCTGACTTTGACAATCAACATAGGTAACCAATTTCCTAAAAAAATACCATTATTAAAAAATTATATGATTATTATAGCATGTAATATTCCCTATTTAACCATAAAATCACCCCACCATAACCATTTTTCTCCAACAAGTTTTGAAGTGAAGAAACAAAAGAAATTCTAGACCCTGTCTGAATGAATATGCCATAGTGACCCCCTTATACTCTTAGAGATTGTTCATAAATATGGGGGAATGAATATGAAAACCAATTCCAAAAAAATTAAGGAAATAAGGGTTAATATAGTTTGTTAAGGACATGATTGTGATATATCTAGATGAATACAAATATATTTAATCCCACAAACTATATTAACCTATACTATATATTTAATACCACAAACTATTCTCAATATATTTGGTCTTGACATTCTCTCTCCTATCCATACTGAACAAAAACTGATGACCTTTCTTTAGCTACCAAAGAAGCTAATAGGAGAAATGAATGGGTTTTCTAAATTTTATTACCTAAAACCTCTTTCAAACAATGTATTTAAACTTTATGGGAATAACTTAAGTCTTTAATATTCCTTAAATTCATTTTCACCTTGAAAAATGTACAAATAATCTAAAAAAACCTTTTCAAAAATAAAACTGCCATGATCACTTAAGGACCCTAATAAAAACTACTAAAAAAGGTTTTAATTATACCTTTTAATGTCTAAATAGGTAAATCATGACCTTATAATGGTAATATA
This sequence comes from Torreya grandis, assembly GCA_037957365.1. NCBI lineage: Eukaryota > Viridiplantae > Streptophyta > Pinopsida > Cupressales > Taxaceae > Torreya > Torreya grandis. The sequence continues at coordinate 1,779,497 of JARHVA010000842.1, forward strand.
TTTCCATTACTTTATATAACCTGATTTGGAAGCCATAAAGTTATCCAAAATGTAACCAACTGGGTTATGATGTTAGCCAAGAATATCACCAACCTATTTGATATTTTTTAGAGCATGACATGACCTTGAAACCTTATATGAGACCTATCAAGACACCCTCTACTCATTTAAACTCTTTAAACTCACTTAAATAGGTCAATAAGTGGTTATACAAGAACATAGCTATGATGAAAAAAACCTTAAACTAATCAAATTTACCTTAAAGTTTGATAACCATGGATTTAAGTGATCATTACAAGGACATAACAAGACCAACATAATGATAAATAGGGTAAACAAGAATGATGATCAAAGTTTAAAATTATAGGGGTGATAGTTTGAATTTTAGGTCAAACTTATCAACATTTTGGTGACTCATCTGGGAAGCATGCATGTTATGCTTATGAACTAGTAAATTGACATCTCTTTTGAACTCATGAAATATCTCTTACATTCTAAAATGAACACAAAAAATCTTTGACCAATGAATACAAATCTTTATTTAAAATAAGACAACTTTTTTCCTTCAAAAAATAAGGAAAGGAAGACACAAAATATGGGAAACTAACTAACAAGATATGTGTGCTAGATTAGCACTTATTGAAAATAAAACATATGCAAACTAATGTGATAGGAAAACACATAGAGGAAAACAAAACAAACTAACTATGTAAAAATAACTTATCTCTTAGCAATAATGTTTCATATGTATCCCCTTGATTAGGATTGGGAGATCTTCACCATCCATCTTGGCAAGTTAGAAAGAATTGTGGGATTTGTAGCTATAAATTATGTAAGGTCCACTCTAAAGTGAGTCAAACTTGGTGTGTCTTCCTAGTTTATCTCTATACTCATCCCACTTGAGAACCAAGTCTCCTTCCTTGAAACTCCTTAAAGATGCCCCTCTATCAAAGGTTATATTAACTTGTACTTGATGTATTTCCATGGCCAACATAGACTAATTTTTTATTTCTTCTAGATCCATAATCTTATCATTCCTCACCTCCATAGGTTCATTCTCCAAAACTCTAGTTGATGCATTAGTTCTAAATCAAGAAGCTCAAGTGAAATTGGTAACCTTACTTCTCTTCCATAGACCATCTTGTATGGTGAATTGGCTATAGAAATTTTGTAGGTAATTTTAACATCCCATAGAGCTGACTTAAGAGACAAATTTCATGTCCTCTACTTATATTCAATGGTTATTATTATGATCTCAAAATAGGTTCTTATTTATGGACTCAACAAGGACATTACGTTTTCGGTAATAATTTTATGAAGTGCTAAGGTGTATATGATGTTGAACATCTCATTGATTAATACTAGCTCCAAAAAATGCCATTTCATTGTCTAAAATGATGGTGGAAGGAATTACAAATCTTGTAAGAAAACCTTCATATAAATCTAACACACTAGATTTGTTTGCTTCCTTCAAATCCACTGCCTCCATCCATTTGATTATGTATTCCATGTCTATAAGGATCCACTTATGACCCAAGCTTGAAGGTAGATTAATGAGGCAAATGAAGTCCAAACCCCATTAGACAAAAATATGACCCACTAAAATTGGTTGAAGAGGAAAGGTAACATGTATTTATTTTCCTATAAGCATGGCACATTTCTTGCATTTCCTCACCCAATCATGGCAATCTATAAAAATGCTTGGCCTATAATACCCACCCATCATGATCTTAAGGGATGTTGTCCTTACTAAGAAGTGGCCTCCACCTTTTCCATTATAAAATTACTCACGAAATATTTATCCTTGATTTGGCTCTATGCACCTTATAAACATACCATTAATGTCCTTGAAAATCACTCCATCAATAAGGAGAAAAGGACTGGACTGTAATATAAAATACCTTTTCCTTGATACACTTAAGTTGGGAGGATAAAAAGAATCTTGGGGGTACTTTATTATGTCTTGTAAATATCATGATGATGATGTATTATCAACTATCATTTCTTCATCATTCAATATTAGAACTACCTCCTTATTCTCTTGCAAGTCTCGAGCTAGGTGTTCACACAATCCTTTGCCTCTAATAAGTTTAGTCACCTTTATCTCAATATCATACTCCATCATTCTTGTTATCTAACCTACCTTATTCTCACTTATGTCTTTGTTCAACAAGAACTACTTTATACTAGGATGATCAACCATTATATATATCCTATTGTTAAATATCAGGTGTCTAAACTTCTTAAGACATGATTATTGAAAGTACATGTTTCTCTAAATAGGTGTACCTTATCTCATAATCTTCCAAGCCTTGACTGAAGAAAGCTATGGGATGTTCCAAGGCTTGTTAATTTTGTTACATGAGTATACCTAAAATTTTGTCCTCATTAGCATATGAATATAAGATGAAATACATTAAAAAATAGAATTAATGATGTTAGGAGCACTAATTATTGCTAGTTTGATCTTTTCAAAACACCTCAGGCCCTCCTTAGTCCACTGAAGTTATGATTTTTCTTTAGCATAGATGTAAGTGGATTTTCCAAATCTATAAAATCAGATATGTATCTCCTTATAAAATTTATTTTGATAATAAACTTTGTAATGCCTTCTTATGCTTAGGTAAGGACAATGCAAGAATGAAGTCTATCTTCTCAAGATCACTGCTCAAACCATATTTGGAAACCACATGTCCAAGAAGTTTAACTTCTTGTACTAAAAATACACATTTATTGGGGTTAAGTGACACACCAAATTGTATACATCTTTCAAACACTTCCTTGAGATAAATCATGTGCTCACTTGCATTCTTTGAAAACATAGTAATATCATCCAAGTATACAAGAATAAATTTGTTGACTAGACCTTGGAATGCCATATCCATGGGTCTTTAGAATGTTGTTATAGCATTGGATAAAATGAATGGAATTTTACTATAGGAAAATGTACCCCACTTGGTGGTTAAGGATGTCTTAAATTGATCTTCCTCCTTAATAATAATTTGGTTATATCCACTATAACCATCTAAAAATGAGAACCTGTCTAAACTAGCCCCCAACTGAAATATTTTCTCCATTGATGGCAATGGATAATGATATTTGAGAGAGGCCTTTCTCAAATCATGAAAATCCACACAAAGTTTTATTTTTCCATTTTTATTCCTCACAAGAAAAAAGTTTGCCACCCAAGTATAATGTTTAATGGGGAAAATGATGGTTGATTCAATTAGTTTATGAAGTTCAATTCTCATAAAAGGCTAAAGTTTTAGAATAATTGGTATATGTCTTTATCTAACCAATTTTATATCATCCTATAGATCAATGGTGTGTTGAGTTAAACTAAGATCAAACCCATTAAAATAATTATACTACCATGAAAAGACATCAACAAATTCCCTACATAAATCAACAAATGACTCCTTTTGAGATGGAGAACATACTTTACTTAGTTTGAGAGTCTTTCCAAATGCTATTTCAATGTTATCATATTGATCTTATTTGGTGGATAATAAAGATTCATCTCTCCTCATATCATCTTCCCTACAGAAGACGTTTTCAAGAGTAACTAGACCTTTAGGCAACTTATTGGACTTAAGTTGGATAATTTGATCTCCATATTATTGCAAGAGCTTTGATTAATTTATGGAAGTTAATTCAGCATCCTCTTACAAGAAGTGAATAATCTAGTTATCATGTTCAAAAAAAATTTAGTTATCATGATTTTCAAGAATATAAGGCCTCAAAATAATCTTAATATGTGATTGATTTTTATCATTCCATACATCATTTGGAATGTTGAACTGAGCTCCTATGGTAGCCAATCTATCTGCATGTTTATTACTCTCTCTTGGCACTGCTTAAATATCAAAATCATCAAAATACTCAAGGAGGTCCCAAAATCTATGTTTATAATACCTTATTAAATCATTATTGCATATATTTATTCCTCTCACTTGGTGAACCACAAGTTCACTATCACCAAAATCTTGAAAAACACTTATTCCCATCTTCATATCCCATTGCAAACCATGTATTAGAGCCACATACTCTGCTACATTATTATAATATCTAAGATGAAACTTAATATTAGATTAATACCTTTGTTTATTTAGTGAGATTATCATCATTTCATTCCTAATACCATGCTTTTTCCTTGACCCATCAAAGTAGAGCTACTAAAGACTATGTTTTAATTCATCTTCCTTGACTATAGTTAGAATTTGTGCATCATTTTAATTAAAACAATATACACCAAGTCCCTCCTCTTAAATAATTTTATAGGGATCATGTTAATAAAATTTAGAATCGCATTCAATAATAAATATATTAGGAGCTCCTTCAAGAGGTGGTTTGGCTTCTACTTCACTGGTTTGTCTACCTCATCTGAGATAACATATTGTATTCCCAACACTTGGCATGTAAGGTTATAAATGAAAGAATGTAATATGTTCATAGTGAATATTGAACTTGGTCCCATACCTTGTTATAAACATTATATAGGTCCTATCAGCTAAGAGGTAACCACCAATATTTGATGTGAAATCTCTAGACAAGCACATGGCAAAATATGGAGGCAAGTCCACCTCCAATACATCCTATCGAATATTTAAATTTGGGGAAGAATGTAAATTTTATTTAAATTTTTTGATCATGAAAATGGTATTTTTTAGGATCCATCAAGATAAAATACACCTTTGGTGTTTGTTTCATACACCAAACCCAACTTGTCTGCAATCTAATTAAGCATAATCATACTACTAGTTCCACTATCAACCATATAATTGTGGATTAAGGTGTTACCAAAAATTAAAGAGAGATAAAATGGAGGGGTATCATTTATTTTTACCTCATATTTATTCAATTTTACCTATTTATGTACCTAATATACTTTTTTTTTCATTGGTTGATCTAAATTTGCCAAAACTACACTCTCCTTCTCAATTGATTTTGAAGACAACTTGAGGAGGGTTGAAAGATCATAAATCAATATGTCCTTTTGTCATGGTATTTATAAATAATCCCACATACTCATTTTTATATTATAATTTTTCATGTGATAAACAATACTAAAGGGAGTCCTACTCATATTTGGATGCACTCTCAGAACAACTAGATGATATTGTGCTTGAGATATTTGGTGATTTTTTCCAACCTCCATATTTTAAATTTTATAAGATGTTGGGATAGTAAGCTAAACATTAACACTTTTAGGAATAATAGGATGAGTTTTTAGATCATGACCCACCTCTTGAGTTTCATCAATTGCCCTTTTCTTTACTCTAGTGATAGATGCCACTACATTGTTTAAAGTACTATAGTCAGAAAATTGATTCAAAGCCACATGGTCATTAATTTGCCATTTTAAAAAGTTTTTATCAGGTTTCCCTTTTCCATTATGAACCTTTTATTATTGTTCCATACCCTCACTATGTCAAATTTATTGAAAAAAAACTTCTTCTTAGGTTATTTGAGGCATCACCATAGATTGATTCACCAAAGCTTGATTATGCATATCATTTAGATTAGATGGCTTCCAACCTAAATTTGGCATCATGTTGTTTTGTGTTGGTATAGGTAAAATGGATTTAGATGAAGAAGGAGCATTTGGATCAATTGAAACATAAGGTTTGGTTTATGTCATAGCTTCTTAAGCTTGATATGAAGGTATTTATTCTCTAAATACTTGATAAGGAGGTATATTATCTTTGAAAGGTTGATAGGTAGGATGATTGGGTGTTTGGTAAGGCCTATTAGCTTGGTACTACTATCTTTTTAGATAAATAATTTCATTCCCAAATGATTGTAACATTCCATTGAGTTATCTAGTTTCACATGATTGACTAGGAAGGGATATAACATGTGTTTGAGGGGCTTAATGGGAGCCATTAAAGGAGATTTAGGGGTTAGAATTGGCTCAGTTTCTATAAATATGGGCATAAGAGTTATAGGTGCCAAATTTATATCTTGAATAAAAATATTTTCTTCTCTAATAGCCACCTCATATGCATTTGGAAGTTTAGTTCCTCCCATAGATTGGATCATAACACTGATATCTAAATTTAAATCTATTAGGAAGTAAAAAAAGGCATACTATAGAGATGGCCTAATCATAAGAGGTATCCTAGTCCATGTCTTTTGAAACCTGAGGTTAAAATAGGTCATGAACTCATGGGGAAACCTCTTAATGGTTGTGAGCTTCTCAACTAGGGATAAGTGATCATATTTGTCTTTAAAATTCCTAAAAAATGCCACACCTAAGTCATCATAGGAATCAATAGAGTTGAGAGGAATGTTTTTATACCACTGTAATGCTTTTCTTTTTAAGGATGCAACAAGCAAACATATAACAACATTCTCTTGACAACATTATAGATAAAACAAAGGTTGGATACATATTTAATGTGATCAATAGGTGTGGTTTGGTCTTCCCATAATAAATAAGGAATGATCTTAAGATATTAAGCTAGTATATCATCATACTGATCAAGATTCAGTGAACTTCCTCTATTGAATGAGACAAACACCTAGTTCCTAGGCATAACCATTTGGATAGTAGGGATTGAATTATCTTGTATAATGGGCTGATTAGGATATTGAAAAAAAATCATAGGATCAATGTTTTTTATTATTAATCTTTTTATTTTTTAAGAATGAGAAGTAAACTCAATAAATTCAAAGGGAATAACTTTTCTTGAAGATATTTTGGTAATCTTTGGCATGAAACTTATAATGGCCTACTACTATGAACCCTATAACCTCAAAGAATATTCTAGTTCAAAAGATGATCAGTGTCCTCTAATTCTCCAAATTATTTTCTCTAGATCCAAAATTTATCTATGCCAAGGAATATACATCCCACTAAGCATGCCAAAAACTATTGTCAATAAGGAGTGCTACCCTTGTGAGAATGTGTGCCACTTCTCACTCTTGTTGGAACAATGGAATCTATCCTAAGTTTGGGTGACTTTGAGGTGGAGATAATTTATAGATATAGGGTTGGTTCCCTTTATGCACTCACTAAATTTTATCACTAACTACTATTTTTTTACTAAGCAAAAGGGTGAAGGGATAATACTTGCACTAGAATTGACATGAAAACTTGAAACAAAGGTGATGCACTAATTTTTATGACCACTTTCTATTTAAATTTACAATCTTAGGAATCAAAGGAGCCTACACACATTGTCTTCATTTAAATTATATGGCTTCTACAACAATTTTTTAGACAAAAGACTTAATAAAATTCACTCTTTGCATGGAAGGAATGAAATATTATTGAATTCACATCCAAAACTAGACTGAGATTTAATCTTCACTCTTAGTATGAATTTTAGAAACTCAAATGTGATGTAAGAAGGTAAAAAAACTAGACATTAACATAGGAAATCTATTGATTCACAATGTTGTATCAATAGAAATCACACATACACATCACACATCAACATGAAAATGGATAAAAATAACTCATTATTTATTAAAAAGGTTTAGTAAAAAAATTTGATAGCATTTTAGCATATCCAAAACAAAAAATTGATATGATAATGTTTTAAAATAAAATACAAATAGAATAGTAGGAGATGAGAGACAAAGCAACCCCAAAATAGGGATGACTCACTTTGTCCTCACACCCTTTAAACCTTATGTAGTGTTTCCTAGATTCTCTCTCCTCTCTCCTTAAAATAATGATGTATAAGGTAGAGTTTAAATTTATTTGGAAACTTGAATAAGTCTTGAGCATTGATTGGTAAAGTTTGACCCTTTGAAATGCCTAAATATTTGCTCACATTCCCTATATCCTTGCTTGCATGTCTTCTTTGATAAATAAGTCACATCCTTAAAAATAGGTCTTTGAGTATTCATTAATTCCTTAATTTAATACTTCCCATCATCCATTTATGAGGTCTCTACACCTTACTTAGGCTATTATAAGGCTCCTTGAAGCATATTTGACCTTTTCAACTTGCTTGATGTATGAGGGAAAGAAGATCTTGTTAGGAATGCTAAAGACATTTTCAACCTTTGAGACCTCCTTATAAGTAACCTATGAATTTTTATTACTCCCTATTTGGTGTATAATATAAGTGGTGTCTTTGATAAATATTGTTAAGAGCCTTCTGTAACACTTTAATGATTTGACCACTTGAAATCTTCTCTCTCCAATATGGTGTAGAAGGTGAAATTTTGAGTTTTCCTTCAATAAAACAATTTCCTCCATGTATGGGTTCTCAACCTCATATAAAACCTAAAAAACTACACTTATATCCATTAAACACTCCAAAATATGTGATTTTTCTCCATTAGATTATTTTTCTCCTTATTCCTTGTAGCCCTCAAAACATGTAAACCTCCTTATGTAGAAGAAAGTATAGTGGATCATGGAAAAAAAGGAACATATTTGAGGTTAGCATCCTCATACAAATCCATGCCAAGTTTTAGGACCTAAATATAACTATAAGTATCCATTTTAGTTCATTTTCTCTCTTTAATTAGGCCTAATTATTCCTCCTAGGCTTAGAAGATAGAGATATTGCACCAGAGGCCTCCTGTATTTGTAAAACATCTCAAAAGTGTTTTATTCAATTTACCTATCCTAATACCATGTTCCATGTCAAATTTGACTATTGGCAAGCCTAGGTGTGTGTATATGATTGAGAGGCAATTTGACTATTTTTCATGAAATTTGTATGTTTTTAGGCTTGGAATGACTTTTTGATACATATAAAATCATTATAAAACTTCATACCTTTATATTGAAGTCTCTTATTGCACTCATAGGCCTGTATCTAGGCTTCTTGACTTGTAAAACTAGATTTTCTTCACTTTTTGACCAAGTGGCCAACTTGCAGAGATGGTATAACATCTATATGAGACCTAAATAGGTACTTTTAAGGTTTATTAACATTTATAAAATCTTTATTTACCACTTACCATTGTTTTTAATCCATTTCATACCTTATTTTCTCAAAAACATACCTATACCCCTATGTTCTACCTATTTCATACACCTTGTTCTTCACACTTGCCAACCCAAGATATAAGAGTGTGTATAGGAGGTATATAATTTTCATTATAATAAATTTCATTATAAGGCAAATAATTTTCATTATAATAAATTTTAGTAATAAACTCCTCTATCAAGTTAGTATGGGGGGTTTAGGAGGGTTTAAAGTGCTATGAGGTCTTAACATTGATTCATAAAGGATAAGGGTCCATTAAAATAACCAATGATAATATATGGATCCAAATGACCTATAAAAAAACATTCAATATAAATATATCACCATGAAAATTCTCTAATAAGTTTTGATCTCTGCAAGTTAGCTTCTCGGGCAGGATGGATTGTGTGAGAAGGCCAAGAAAGGTCTTTTTAGGTCTCAAAACCTCAAATTTTCTTTTTAATGACTATGAATGTTTATATTATGTTAGATAAAACCAATATCATGTCTAAAAACTTATCTAAATGGGTAATAACCTCATAATTCTTTTCAACTTGATTATATGCTATGAGGGTTTATGAATCATAAGACTAATTTAACCCGAATATCTTTTCTTTGATCATTTTATCCTTTTATTTCTATTGGAGATTGTGAGAGTATCTATCCAAGACACATAAACCTTAAAAATATATTTAATATTAATATCTAACCCTACACTCTATAATTTCTTACAAATATCAAAATATGCCCTTAAAGTATTATACCATTATATTGTTTGTTTTGTGACCTCTTAGTGTAACTTCAAGGTTATTTTGAGAAATTAGTCAATGATAAATGTCCTTGAAAATATTATATATTTATATAAATTTTATGAAGGTATTTATCACTTTATTTAACCTTAAATACACATAAAATTATTCATATGATTGTATTCCTATTTTGAATGGTTGTAGACGTCCACTAGGCATTAAAGCTATGTTTTAGGATTTTAAGGACCCTTTAACAAGTCATTGAATGCTTAAAAATTATTCATCGCACCATTAAGGTCTTTTTGTCTAATTTTTTTATAAATTTCAACCTCTCTAAGGCCTCACCACTTCCAACCAAATAAGCATCTTCCCTATCAAAAACATTTAGGCCGTGGATAGTCATATGATATCCTACCTACAATTTGAAGTTTTAAGACCTTAAAATAGATCATTAAGAATTTCACTGATATTAATTACTCATTATATTTGAATTGTATTAAATTCAACTAAATTTTCACATCATTTCAAACATTCACTTTTTCCTCAAGTTTGAAAACCATTGAGGTACTCAAGCAACCTTATAAGTTATTATTTGGTGCACTTTGGGTTATAGAGACCTCTCCTATCAGTCATTGAGAAAAATAATAAACTTTATTACAATATTGAGGTCTCATAACCTTATTTTAAACCTTTATAACCTTTATTTTCCTCATGATTAATCCTTGAATTTAAATATGTCATCCCTCCAATGAGACATATAGATTTGTGTATGCATACTAGACCCTTATCTACAATTTTGAAGTGATCTTTATTCACTTATACATCTCAATGAATTAAAAACTAAAGTGTCACTTTAAAACAACTTATATAACTTATTTTAAACTCACATATATATATATATATATATATATATATATATATATATATATACTTGATCTGTAGGTATATACCACTCTTTACACACATGGCTCAATTAGGCCTATAAATACTCATTCATACTACCTATATCACGTTTTAAAAGATTTGAACCTTAAGTAGGTCTGTATGTCTTATTGGGGGTTTTGGTGAAATTTTAGATTTAATATACTCTTAAACATATATATTAAACCTCTCAACTTCATAACAGACCCCATATCATCATCTTGATTGCATATGTCCTAAAACTTGCTCAAGGGTTAGATGTAGGTATTTATTGGCTAAGAGATCTCACTTTTCACTACTATAAGAACTTAAATAATAACTTAAAACTTCATGAAAATATATTATAGATTATAATCACCTTATTAGGCTCTCTTGTTTCCACTTAACCTTCAATTCTTTAAAATTTTACAAGGGACAGTCTCTCTCTCACACAAGCCTTTTTATACTCCTTAGTTGTAGGAATCCAAAATTGGTTTGTTGGATTAAGGAAATGAGTCTTAAAAAACTATTATTACTATATAAATTTAAGCATACTTTACATCGTATGCCTATGGCCTCATTTGTTTATCTAACCACCATTCACAGTCCTTATCTCTAATTCCTTAGAAACAAGCCTAATTGTGTTCTTATGGACTGAATGATTGTAGGTGCTTGAGACGAACATGTTATTATTCAATTTAATCTTATTTAAGTCTCATTTAACATTAAATTACATCTTATATCTATATACCAATTTTATCTCTCATCTATATGCACACATCCACTCTCATGTTTTAGTAAGCATATTTATGTCACTATGGTTCACATTACTATTGTAGGTGATCATTTGGTATTTTTAGCCTTTGTATGGATAAAATAAAGTATGAAAAGGTTGATTAAATGATAAATGTGGTTATAATACTCTCTTTTAATCTCTTTCACCTTTCATTAACTTGGAGAAGCATCAAATTTATATGAAAAAGGCTTGAGAAGCATGAAACTAAAGAATAATCTTGACCTTAAATGCTACTAAACAACCTTAAAAAATGCTAAAGTGTATCTTAAGGTCCTGTTTTGTGCTTCTACTTTGTTCATTGGTAATATATTGAACCATGAGTTTAAGTGTGCTGAAATTATCTAATTTTATTATCTATCCAAGTCTTAAATCACATTTAACATCCATTTGACATCTTCATGGTTCATCTTAGGTGCACACGTTGCATTTCAAGTCTCTTTCAGTTTGTAATACACAAAATTGACTATGTCATGTAGGGATATAAGGCATAGTTAGATATTTTAATCTTATAGGTGAAATTAGTTATCTTTAATAAATTTATAAAGTGTTACGCAACTACCTCATGCTCTTAATCAACCTCATTTATCTCATGACTCCTTTCTATGATCTTATTATAACAAGAACTCATGATTTTATGACTGCACCTTGCTAAAATATCATCTCACTACCATTTCTCAAGTAATACATCATTCATAGAAGTCATACATGAATTAATTTAAGGATATGTTTGAAATTATTGAAACATAAACTTGGGAAGAATTTGAATATGAAAAACACTTAGTTACTAGATCAAACATGTATTTAAGCTATTGACTTTGACAATCAACATAGGCAACTAGTTTCCTACCAAAATAGCATTATAAAAATAAAATAAGTAATTATACCAACATGTAATAGGCTATATTTGACCCTAAAATCACCCCCATAACCATTTTTATCCATCAAGTTCTAAAGTGAAGAAATAAAAGAAAACCTAGATGTTGTCTAGATGAATAAGTAATAGTGACCCCCTTATACTCTTAGCAATTATTCATAAATATGTGGGAATGAATATTAAAAATATTACCAAAAAAATTTATGTCATTAGGGTCCCTATAATTTCCCAATATATTTTTTCCTGGCCTTCTTTCCCCTGGTCTACTAAACAAAAATTGATGACCTTCCTTGAGTTGCCAAAGTAGCTAAAAGGAAAGATGAATAGGTTTTCTATTTTTTATCACCTAAAACCTCTTCAAAACCATGTATTTGACCTTGAGGGGAATAAATTAAGTCTTTAATATTCTTTAAAGGTAATTTCACCTTGAAAAATATATAGAAAACCTAAAAACCCCCTTTTTATCACTAAAACTACCATGATCACTTAAGGAACCTAATGTAAACTGATGAAAATGGTGTTCATAAGACATTTTCATGTCCTAATAGGTACATCATGACCTTATTCTGGTACTATACTTCCATTACCTTGCAAAACCTACTTTGGAAGCCATAAAGTGATCCAAAATGCAACCAATTGGGTTATGATGTTAGCCAAGAATATCACCAACCCATTTGATATTTTTTAGAGAATTAAATGACCTTGACACCTGATATGAGTCCTATAAAGATACCCTAAACTCTTTTAAATTTTTTTAAATAACTAAAATAGGTCAAGAAGTGGCTAGATAAGCACATAGCTATGATTAACAAGACCTTAAACTCATCAAATTTACCTTATAGTCTATTGATCAAGGCTTCAAGTGACCATTCCTAGGACATAAAAATAGAAACACAATGATAAATAGGGTAAAAAAGCATGATGATCAAAGTTTAAAATTATAGGGGGTGATAGTTTGACCTGTGAGGTCAAACTTGTCAACACTTAATGCATGAGAGAGAAGTAAAAATACAAATGTATCTACTCTTACAAAGGAGGAAAAAATTTATGGATACTTACCTTTGAAGACAAACCCACTGAGCCTCAATCTCTCCCTTGGCCAAGGTTATTTTATATAGGTGGTTGTGGGATGTAAGGATAGAAAGGATAAGTTAAGTCTAGGCTACACAACTTTTGTATGCATCTAAAAGACTTTTCCATAACACAAACTACATATCTCTAAATAAAGTATTAAAACCCTAAGCTATGATCCTAAAGTATAATGTGTTGAAATCAAAATGACCCAGAGGGGGTGTGAATTAGTCTTCAAAAACTTTTAATTAATTACATCAACTCATCTATAAACTATGAAAGCAACATAGTGATTTATTAGTACATTAAGAACCAATCACATGAGAATGAAATAAGATAACACATCACATATGTGGGAAAACCTCATGGGGAATAAAACCCACCAAAAATATCTTGGACAAACTATCCTATAAGATAATTTATCAAATGTATTTGAGAACCAACCCAACATAGAGCACAAACCCCAAATTTATCAAGCACCCACTTTATTTTAACAAGCGCCCACTTTATAGGAGGATAAAACCCCCTATGACTAAGCACCAAATCAGTCAAGGAAATTTATAAAAGAAGCAACCTATAAGGTAGATCTAAATCCATCTTTTCCAAGCACCAAATCATCCAAGACCAATTCTATAAGTAACAACTTGTAAGGAAGCTTCAACTCCCTCTTTGACCAAGCACCAACTCAGTCAATCACACTTATTTTTTCTACTCCCCAAACCATATCTATATATGATATATTAAATTTAGTACATTAGGAACACATATATAATGCAACTCTAATATCCTATTAATAGGTAATGATCACTCCTTCAACTCTGCTTCACTTGATCTCTCTCAAAACTACCTCTAAGCTTCTTCTCTCAACTGGCCCTCTTCAAGACTGAATAGATCATGTGTCCTTAATATTAATCTATATAACACCTATATTATAATCATTATATTATTATATAATCTCTCATTAGGGTTTAAAACATGTTACCTAACCTTCTTAGGATTATTGATTTATCAATTCATTCGCTTACTCTTTGCTTATACAAATAGGCCTAAAAAGCCTTGTATATATACTCATCTCTTGTTCATATACCACTTAGTTGGCCACAAACCATTAAAATATTAGGTAGTCCATAAAATAATTCTTATTAAATCTCATAAACAATATTTAAATGATCATTGAGTCCCTTTTGGTCTGGCATAACTTTATTAGACCTCATTTCACTTTTAGGTCTCATGGAGACCTAATTGCATTAGACCTTCTTATCAACACATTACCATTTTATCCCTTGGAAAGGATTAAAAATTTATACCCAAAAAAAAATTCATAAAACATCCAAAAATACCTTATCTAAAATCCTTTGATCTCTGTAACACCTTTTAAGTCCAACCACTTCATGAGACCCTTCAATAGTACTCAGTCTTATTAGGCCTGTGTACACCAAAAAGTTTGTCTTTTAATATTAAAGATCAAACATAAGGATTCAATGCCCTCAAAAAATCTTGCAAGGTGATTATCTACCCTAGAAAAGGGCCTCCAATAGTTGTGTCCCTCACAAACCCTGTCGATTGTGGTACTCCCCACAAAACTGCCTTAGAAGTCTGAAACTATGAATTTCTGCTCAATGTAACCCTTGAAATAGAGTTACCCTGCTGAATGTTAAGGGTTTTTGTCCTTAATTATGCCTTCCAATGATGGGTTTCATCTCCAATGGATGTAATTTCAAAAATTATATATTATTAGATCCTATTAATCCAAAATAAGGTAAAATGAATATGAAAACTGTACTTGAATCTATTGAAGGTTGTAACACTTGGCTTGATTAACATAATAAAAAAATTAAATATATATATATATATATATATATATATATATATATATATATATATATATAAGGTAAATATAAATAGTATACATGACATTAATTTCATTACCAAATTCATTACACACTTTCACTCAGAGCTTACGGATCCAAGAATATCTCTGCAGCTCACTCACTCAAAACTGCCAGTTTACTTTAAAGACCAGTCATGGTGACTTGGAAATATAAAATATATGTAGACACATTAAAATACTATTTATTAATTTAAAATATTATATGAAATATTAATAACATAATAAAACACAAAATTCATATGGTCTAATAGCAAAATATTGGTATTTTTAACCAATCTCATGACCTTATATCACATTGTCTTATCTGAACCAAACATGTCATTATGTGAAAAACTTTTCACCATATTTTATAACCTAAAAAAATTATTTAAACCATATAAATTAATTAAAATTACTCCATTAACTTGTTTTCATCATTATATCATGAAAACACATTCCAATTCATCTTCCCACTACTGCTTGGGTTTTACACTATTAACAGTATTAGGCCTGTTAGCGACTGACTAACTCGAATGACCAGTTTAGAATTTTTAAAGGGTGTAAACTATCCAAAAACCTTTGTATAAATATATTATGATTATATATCTCCTTCTTCCATCCATTTTATTTTCTTTACCTATGTAACTTTTGACTAGTACAATAAATTCTTCACAAATAAGCTCATATCTACACATTTTCTCTCTCGTCTAACTAAACAAAACCACTTGGATGTTCCTAGGAGAGTTTAATACATTATAAAATAGTTTTTATAGTAATTTTAAACAATTATGTACTCATTTTAATAATATCTTCCATATCAAGTCCTTATTAGGGTTTTAGGGAGGTTTAACTCAGGTTTTGGTGTTAATGACTGTTCATAAAGGACTACCCATTAAATATAAAACCAATCATTTTAGATATTAAATATGACCCTTAAACATATATCCTTAACATATTAGGTTCCCATGTGGAGGTTACATGTGCCAATTAATTTTTTAAAGTGCTTTTTGGGTCTTGAGACCTCATTTTGTGAACTCAAGAAGGCCTAAAATAGTATTTTATGTAATTTAATTAAAAAAATAGCCTCAAATTTTGTGAAAATACTTGAAAAAACATATCTTAACTCTGTCCATACTCACATATTCATACTTTCCTTGAAGTATGATATTCATACCTCATTTGACCATGCGAGGTCTAAGAGAGGTCTAAATGTACACTTGGTTTTAAGGTCCTACCCCTATAGGCTCACCCTAAAAATATCATGAGTGATCCAATTCCTCACATACATGATCAAAAATTTTCATACATCCTTCGTATTCCTATGTTAATTCATCTCATCATGACATCAACACATACCTCTATGATGCCATGACTAGGCTCAATATTCTAATGCACTTAACACATTGACCTATGTCTTCCATGTCATGACCTTAACAAAACATAAAACAAGAAAACGTAAGACATAATAACATATTTATATCAATTCACCAATCTCTTTTTTATGGAAACAATCTTCCACAACCTCATACAGACCTAAAACTGCATGACCAAGTTTCATATGACTAGAAATCTCTCTTCTATGCACTTAAACACTTTAGACATCATCCTTGACACCAACCTTGAATTTAATGTAACCATGATACATTAGTTTCCTTAAAATTTTATATTTCCTTCAAATTCTCTCTTTCCTTCAAATTCTCTCTTGTCACATGGCTTACCCTAAAACTCTTCATGTCTTGACTATGCCATACTATGCACATACATTCCTGTACACATACCTATTCAAACACTATGATTCTTATGAAAAAATTAGTTATATTCAAACATTATTCTATGACCTATACCTTTCATTCTCACAACATTCATGACCACACTCTTCTCTCTCATGGCAAATCTTTTTCATGTACCTTATCATATCACATACAACCATCTATCTTTAGTTTATTTTGACATCAATCTTCACAAGATGCTTCTTGATATCAGCATTTAAATAAATGGTCATTATGCCTTTACATGATAAACCATTTTTACATTAATGAAAAAAACATTCCAACAAACTCCCCCTTTTTCATTGATGAAAAACATACTACAATCTAAAATCACTTCAAAATGGTAATTTTCCTATCTATTCATTCTTCCCATTTTGACATTAATGAAAAAGAGACACCAACAAATTTATCCCTCATGAGATATTTTTCCCTTTTGGTAACATAATCATATATTTTATGAAGCATTATACAAACATGTTCCCCTAACTCTATGCAAACCTTCTTCAAATGAATCCAGATACACAAGAACAATCACCTTATCCTACATATGACTGATATAGATAAAAATATTGATCAGTCACTAGGAAATCACATATTGGAAATCACATAAAGAAGAAATCACATAGTCAAGAATCAAGATATCAACACAAGAACACAAGATATATGTGGAAAAACCTCATGGGGGATAAAAAATATTGACACACCACTTGGAATACTATCCAATAATCAATGTATCAACATTTAGTGAGACATCAATCCCACAAGGTATTCCAACCCCTACCTAGTCAAACACCCACTCAACTAGTCTTTAGCAAGATCCAACTTTCAAGGAGGTTCCAACCCCATAAGTTAATTGGAACCAACCCATAAAATTCAAGTACACTTCTTCAAGATCCAACTTGAAAGGCATCTCCAACTCCCTCTTAACTAATCACCAACCCAACCAAGACAAGCTTGATCACCTCAAGACACCTTGTGTGCAACCAATAGATGGTGACCTATTTTTAAGTTATTATATATTATATATCTTAAATTAATTATATATCATACAAATTTAACACACCTATTATGAATATCTGATGGTATGTCACCTCATTTATCTTACCTCAACCTTCTACCCCTCTCAAATAGTCTTCTAGGCTCACTAGCTCAATATGCCTCTTATTAGGCTCATTAAGTCAACTAACCTTGTCAAACACATGCATAAGTTATGTTATATGTTCATCATATTTTCTCTCTCCTCATATAATGGTCTTTTATACCTTTTTATCCTTAATTTTCTCTTTTATTTGCTTGTACTCTCATATACTCAACTAGCCCTTATTTTCTCATACTAGGTCTAGAATCCTTGTTCTCAAGTACAACTATGATATTCACTACTCATGGATGAAACTATTATTTTATCTTAATTTATTAAACATAATTTACATAATTTTATTTCTCACATCCACCCTCTTCTACTTTTCTCTTATTCAATTATCTTGTCATCTCTACAACTAGTCAAAATGGGCCTATTAGGACTTGTATTTATAATTGATTCTTGCTCTCACCTATCTAGGTCAGCCAAAAATATTTAAATACATGGATAAAAAATTTAATAGTTCATAAAACATATTTAATAGGTTAAAAAATCATCATATAGGTTGGTTACCACTCATAGAGTCTAAAACCCCATTAGGCCTAATAGAGACCTAATGCAATTAGGTCTACTCAAACCACACGTTACACTTAAAACACATTGGAAAATATTAGTTATATAAAAATGCATGAAAAATATAAAATATACCCTTTATATCATCAATATAGGTCCATACCACCTTTTATATTATATGACCCCTTGAACCACACCATTAAGATGACTTACAATTAGCCTTTCATACACATAAAAAGTTTGTCTTGAATATCTGAATCATATGACAAAATATTCCAAATAAACATGTCCTTAAAATACATTTTTATATCCTTAATTAATAAATTATCACCAAAATTTCCATTTTACATCACCAAATAGGGCAAAAGACATCAAACCAATAACTTTCTTACGCTCACTTAGAACTGTCTTTCCGCTATAAAACACAGTCGTAAATAATTCTCTCTCCACACTTTCATAGGTACTAAATTTGACTATAAAATAATTATAATTAACATAGGATACCTATTTAACATATTAATAATCAATTTATTATTAAAATATATCCAAATTATCTCAAGCTCATCTCTCCAAGATGACTACATAGAGTTGCATGTATCTTAAAAAACATAGTCAAGAAGAATGTAGTCTTTATCACTTTTAATGGAAATTTAATGACTTATAATTCACATTTATAGTCATTATGTGAAATATATATCATTATAAAATATATATATATATATATATATATATATATATATATCTAAAAATATATTTTCAATCATTGGTCTTACAGACCAATTTCTCAAGCCTCTCTTACATAGCTCTCACACAACCTGATAAGCCTTCTTGGCTTCCATAACTCAACCTATTAAAGTTATTTTACACCTTATATAAAGAATACATAGATTTTATACATATAAAAAAACAATTTAAATTTAATTTTATCCATTTATTCCTATCAAATAGTCTCAACCTCTTCACTCTACCTTGCATACCTGGAACTATCATTATGTCATAAGAACTAGTCATGGTGAACATGACTTCAAAATCCTATGTGGACACCTTTATGAACACCTGATGTATTTTGATAATAAATATACATATTTATAAAAAATAAAAATCCAAATATATATATATTTATAATATCAAATATGGTACATACAAATCAATCTTTGAAATTCATACCTTCACTATCCACCCTCTCTAGACAAGATATCTTGTGATCAACATTTTCACCCTTTTCAATGAGATTCAAAGCATAGGATCAACATTAAAATTAGGTATATTTCTTAAATAAAAACACCATGTGATTT
Source organism: Torreya grandis (assembly GCA_037957365.1). Classification (NCBI taxonomy): domain Eukaryota; kingdom Viridiplantae; phylum Streptophyta; class Pinopsida; order Cupressales; family Taxaceae; genus Torreya; species Torreya grandis. The sequence continues at coordinate 1,799,408 of JARHVA010000842.1, forward strand.
ATATACCACAAATAAAATAAAAATTCCTTAAGAACATTCTTTCAAGAAGATCACTCAAATTTGCCAGTCCACTAAAAACCATAGACAACTTTGACAATCACTAAGTTCAATTTTATGAACTTTCATGAATAAATTCCACATGGATATTTTTAATTAAGTAGTATAATTCATATTTAATATTTATACCATTCCAAAATTCTTAATATTTTGTTATTTACATGCATTTCTTTGCTCACTAGTTTTTCTGGTTTTTACCATATTTAGAACCTTTGAATTTGACCTAAAATAAATGAACTTGTATAGACAATTAAGACATGCCAAAACCTGGAGGTTTTTAATCATGGAATATACTATAAATTTTTATTTTACACAAATTTGATCTGACTAATATCCTTCATTATACAATAACTTATTTTCTCACTAGTATCTTATGCATACACACAATCAGTTTAAATTTGAATCCGAACAATTATATTTTTGAATACCAATGGTTATTTCCATAAGATTAAAATTGAAGGTATCTATAAAATCATATTCTACTAGAGGAAATTTAGAGGCTTATATATTGAACTAGGTATCTCTTCAAGACACCAAATTTTTAAGGTACCTTCTTGGCACTAAGAACAACATATCCATATTATAATTTGACTAGGGTTGACTTTATGAGTACCTAAAATAAATGCAAAAAATTATTATTACATTCATACTTATGTGATGTTCTATGATGATCTAGTACTTATTAGGATATAGGATGCATTTTTATCTCTCCAAATGGTCAAATGACACACTATAACTTCACCATGACATCTATGGATGCCTCACAACCTCTTCTTTGTCCTTATTTACCTATGCATATGCCATATACTCTCCAATCTATCAAACACAACTTATTTTTCATTAATGCACTAATACATAATTCTCTTCTTGACATCAATGATAACCTAAGACATCAATGACCATGCTCAATATCACATATATTTTTATCTAACATATATCTTCAAATAGACTCAGATACAAAAGATCACACACTTTCCTTTGTGCACCTTGATACCATAGATATGGATAATATACATCTTCATGTTTTCTATATACCTTCTTTCACATAGACAAATTACTTATCTACTCTTGAAGCTAATAACTCATCTGATTAGCTCCCCCTTTGTCCTCAAAGCTTGTTCTCATCATATGATTCATCAAGAATCTTAGGCCATTCTCAACATCCTTCAAGCATCTCTCATATACCTATCACCTACATAAGCTTTCATCACACTTACAACTATGTCAACAACATCCAACTTGTCTATATGGCCATATTAGTCTTGTAGACAAATGTATATTTTATATAATGAATCCTCATGAACTAATATATAGAATTAATGCTCATACTAACAAAATATATTTTCACCTTGTCATATACATACAAGATACAAAGAAAGTAGCTCATACCTTGAAACATAGACAACTTGGAAACCCCTCAAGATGAGTCTTTATTTGACTACAACCTCATGCTTTTATAGATAGAAGAGTGTCTCAATGAAGCCTAATAGAGTCACCCCTTTCCATAGGGATCTCAAAATTCCATGAACTTAGGAGATTCCTAGATCTCCAAACCATTCTACTTAGCTATTTTAAAATCATGAGATTGATAGTCCCTCCTTAAAATCCACTTAGGCTTGATTGAAATATTTCACTCTTCCACCTTATTATCATTCTTAGTATCTTTGACTACCTTGTCAATACATGTAGATAATAAGTGTTATTGACATTATTTCACTTCTAATCATTGCTTTATCTTAACAAATAGTCCATCTTGACTCTTGAGCTCAATATGATTAGTCTTGAATTTCTTTGGCTTCCATATCAACGTTTGAACCTTATCATACACTTTAGGATCTTTATATACCTTTTTATGTCTTAAGGGCCTTCTAAATACATTAGGATAGAATCTTGCAAGGTGGCCCATATTATGACAATTATAGAAAATAGCATTTTAATACTTACTTATTGACTGATCATTTCTTCTCACATGTTTCCATGATAACTCATTCTTTGAGACCATTATACAATCACTTTCTCTATGACCAAAGTTATGACAATAAAAACAATAAAAATTGAAAGAATTAGAATACCTCATTGTATTGGGCTACCTGATTGGTCTCTTCATGTTGACTTTCATGTTGATATTATTGACTTGTTGATGATCACTATGAAAAATAGATTTGAGAGTTTTTGCATAGGTGTTTGAGGGTTGACTCTCCTTGTTCCATTTTTGGTCTTCCTTGAACCCAAGACCTATTTTATCATGTGGAGGCCTTTGACTACTCAAAATATCATTAAGAAATTTAGTGTTATTTTCAAATATTTGATGTGTCTTCAACTTGATAGTTGCCTGATGTAATTCTACCTTCAAGGAATCCATTTCTATTCCAAACTTGATGCATTCTTCCTCCTTGTTATTAAGATTTGTAATGATAATTTCAATCTTAGTTTTCCACTATTTGACGATCTCCTCATGTTCATTGGTGTTTATTCTTAGTCTCTCCTCAAATATATTTATTTTATCCTCATAAATCTTAACCAATGATCTTAGTTTTTTATTATTCCTTATTTTTAACTTTAACTCCTCTAAAAAACTCACCAATTCTACCTCAAGGTTCACTTTATCTTCTTCTTCATATGATTCTTCATCATCTAGAAAGCCTTTCTCTTTTGAGAAGCCCTTATTGTCTATTTCTATAGCCATGAATAAGGTTTCATTTTTATCATGCTCATTACTATCATCATCACTATTAGATGTACTTGTGTTACTTACATTAGACGATCTATTGTCTTCTTTGGTATATAAACTTCTCTTGTTCTTGAATGACCCTTTCTTGCCTTAAACTTCCTGAAACATTTCTTGATTTATCAAGATTATAAACCTTATTATCATCACCATGATGTTCATCATGTTATTCAACATGATTAGTCTTATCCTTGTTAGGATACTTAGAGGAAAAATGACTAATATTACCATATTTAAAGCATTTGAATGGTAATTTACCCTTATACTTACATGAACCTCTCCCTAGTTTTTTTAAAAGCATAGCTTCTATATTGTCATCATCAATGTTTGTGTCATCATCCTTGGCCTTCTTACCTTATGAATTCTTCTTAGCTTTGAATGCATTTTCATTATTTGGAGGTCTTCCATCACTTTTTCTCATTTCATAGGTAGTCAAGATTACATGAATCTCACCCATTTATAGTATGTTAAGGTCTTTGATCCCCTCTACAATAGAAACCTTTGAATAAAAATTAGATGTTATAGATCTCAATGCCTTTTTTACTATTGTTTATTCTTCCAACTTTGTTCCTAAGCCTCTGATGACATTTACCACTTCATCTACTCTTAACAAATAAGATGAAATGTTTTCATCCACCTTCATTGAGCCTACAAATTTTATAACTTAGCTTTAGTGTCTCCTTCATATATGGTCTATAAATTTTCCCAAATCCATTTGGCTATATCATAATGCATGACCTTAATAAATTATAATTTTTAAAGACCACATAGGATGGCATTCATTACCTTATATTTGTTCTCACTTACCTTCTTGCTTGATGCATCATTTGGTGGTGTAGATAGTGGAGTGAATACATCAATAATAAATTTTCATATGTCATACCCCAAAGGAAATTATATAGGTATTCATTATGATTATCTAAAATGTATAGTTCATCCCATTGAAGAGATAATCCTTATTGGTTGATAAAACTCTTTGTACTTGTTGATTAGACATGCTTGTGCTTCAATGATCTCCTTCAATATATTAGGCATAATTCAAAGGACAAAGATATGATACAAATTATTAGAATTACAATGAACAAAATAGGGTGAATCAATATTCAAATAATTTCAATCAATTACATCTACTCATTTATGAACTATGAAAGCAACATAGTGATCTATCAATGCATTAAGAACCAGTCACATGAGCATGAAACATGATGACACATAATATATGTGGGAAACCCTCATGGGTAATAAAAAAAAATAAAACAAATCTTGGATAAATTTTCCTAAAATAAAATGAATCAAATTTAGTTTAACACCAACATAAAATGGAACACTAACCCCAGATTTATCAAGTACCCACTTAATTTTAGCAAGCACCCACTTGATTTTAGTAAGCATCTACTTGCTAGGAGGATACAACCCCATATGACTAAGAAAAAACTTAGTCAAGTAAAAATACTGAATAAACAACTTAAAAGTCATTTCCAAATCCCTCTTGAATAAGCACCAACTTATCCAAGACCAATTCTATAAGAACTAACCTATAAGGAAGCTTCAACTCCCTCTTTGACCAAGAACCAACTTAGTCAATCACACTTATTTATTATAATATTAAAATAAGCTATTTGTATTATATATATATATAATATCATACATCAAGAACAAATATATTATGGAAATTTTATATGCTCTTAATAATTAATGATCACTCCTTCAACTCTGATCCACTTGATATCTCTCAAAACTGCCTCTAGGCTTCTTTGCTCAACTAGCCTTCTTTAAGACTGAGTAGGTCATGTGTCCTTGATCTTCATATGTAAAATAAATATATGATCATCATGAGATGATTATTTTCTCTTTATTTAGGGTTTAAAACATACTACCAAACCTTATTAATCTCATTTATTTAACAAGTCATTCGCTTACTCTTCACTTATACAAATAGGCCTAAAAAACTTATATATATATATATACTTATATATTATTCATATACCACGTAGTAGGACACACACACTTAAAATATTATATAATAAATATAATAGGTATTATTAAATCTCATAAAAAATATTTAAATGATCATTGAGTCCCTTTTGGTTTGTCATAACTCTATTAGACCTCATTTCACTTTTAGGTCTCATGGAGACCTAATTGCATTAGGCCTTCTTATCAACATGTTACCATTTGATCCATTAAAAAGAATTAAACATATATAAATATCATAATAATTCAATAAAACATACAAAAATACATTATCAAACATCCTTTGATCTCTATAACACCTTTTAGGTCCAACCACATCATGAAACCCCTCAATGATACTCAGTCCTATTAGGCCTATGTATACCAAAAAGTCTACCTTTCAATATTGAAATTCAAACACACTTAATCCAATAAAAAATGATTAAAAAATTAAATAAATATATTATAAATGACCTCATGATAATTAAAAAATTCATTAAACACTTTAACTCAGAGGTTAAGGCTTCAAGATTATCACTGCAACTCACTCACTTAGAACTACTAGTTTACCTTAAAAACCAGTCATGGTGACTTAGAACTCCAACACCTATGTAGACACATAAAAAAATATTGATTAATTAAAAATATTATATGAAATATTCATAATATCCTCAAACACAAAACTCATATGGTCTAATATAAAAATATTGGTCTTTCAGACCAATCTAATGACCTTATATCACATTGTCTTATCTGAACCAGATAGATCATTTTGTGAAAAAAATTTCACCATATTAACTAACATCTAAAACTTATTTAAATATTATAAATTATTTACAAGTCTTGAAAAACATCTCCATCTACTTGGTTTCATCATTATATCATTAAAATGCATTCCAATTCATCTTCTCACTACTACCTAGGTTTTCCACTATTTTCACCATTAGGCCTGTTAGTGACCGGCTAATTTGGATGACCAATTTAGAATATTTGAATGGGGTAAAATATCCATAAACCTTAATATTAATGTATTATTATTCTCCATCTCCTTCTTTCTTCTATTTTATTTTCTTGATCTATGCAACTTTTGAATCCTACAATAAATTCTTCACAAACAAGGTTGTATCTGCACATATTCTCTCTTGTCTAACTAAGCACCACCATTCAGAGGTACTTTGGAGAGTTTAATACATGATATAATAATTTTTATAGTCATTTTAGACTATTATAGGCTGATTTTTACAAGATCTTCCATATCGGGTCCTTATTAATGTTTTAGGGAGGTTTAACATAGGTTTTGGTATTAAAAGTTGTTCATAAAGTTATTACATTAAATCCAAAAATAATGCTTGTATATATTATAAAATACCCTTCCCCATCTCTCCTTAATATCTTAGGTTCCCATATAGAAGTTACACATGAAAATGAACATCTGAAATTACTTTTCGGGTCTTAAGACCTCATTTCATGAACTCGAGAAGGCCTAAAATAGCATTTTATGCAATTTAATTCAAACCATAGCCTCAAAATTTGTTAACATGATTTTAAAAACATATTTTAAAACTATCCATGCTCACATATGCATACTTTCCTTTAATTATGATTATCATACCTCATTTAACTAGGCAGGGTCTAAGAGAGGTCTAAATGTAGAGTTGGTCTAAACATCCTACCCCTGTAGGCTCACCCTAAAACTCTCATGAATATTCTAATGCATCACATAAATTATAAAATAGTACCATACATCCTTCACATGCCTATTTTCATTCATCTCAGCATGTACTTAACACATACCTCTACCATGCCATGACTAGGCTTAAACTTCTAATGCACTTGACACCTTGACCTATTCCTTCCATGTCATGACTTTAAAAAAAATCAAATAATCAAACATAATACATCACAAAAGACTTATATCATTACACCAATATATTTCCAATGATAATAATCTTCCAATCCTCATACAAACCTAAAACCACATGACCAAGCTTCATATGACTTAGCATCTCTCTTGAATGCATCTGAACACCTTTGACATCATCATCAACACCAACCTTAAATTTCATGAAACCATAATACATTAGTTTTTTAAAAATTCTCTCTTTTCACATGGCTTACCCTAAAACTCTTTATGTCATGACTATGCCATACTATGTACATACATTCCTCTACACATACCTCTTCATACACTATGCTTCCTATGCAAACATTAGTTTTCTTCAAACACTCTTCCATGACCTATACCTTCCATGCTCACAACATTCATGACAACTCTCATTACCACACTCTTATCTCTCATGGTAACACTATTTCATGTACCTTATCATATCACATACTTCCATCTATTTTTAGTTACTTTGGACATCAATATTCATAAGATGTTTGTTTATATCAACCTTGACATTAATGATCATTATGCCTTTACATGATATACCATTTTGACATCAATGAAAACAACATGCCAATAGAATGTTGGATAAGCAGATGTCTAATATATTATTATTCTTATTATCTTCCCTATATAAATTGAGAAATTAATGTGTATATATATTTGAATATAACCATAAACCTTTCTAAAATTTCACCTAAAAATGTTGGCCCAATCAAATCCATATCATTTTTTTCTAAAAAATGTTAAGTCTCAATCTAGGTCAGCTAGATTGAACCTATACCTATAAAATGTTTTTAACTAGTTAAATATAGGGTTGATGGGGATGGAAGTGTCAAGAAAAGCATCAAAAAGCGTTTAAGGCTCAAGAATGGGCTAAGTAAGGTAGTAAAATGCTTCAAGGAATATGCAAGAGAGGAGGAAAGGCTTAGGAAAATACATAGGAAATGGTTGTATAGATAGAAGTTAGTGGTAAAAGGGAAAAAGGTCATGTGAACCACCAATGGTCTACCCACCCCTTTTCTAGTGCACCCTTTAAGGTGTGCACTCAGAGAGATTAAGATTCAATAGGTTCTTGCAAGAGAAAAAGCATCAATTATTGATAAAGTTTGAAAATATTATGTGTATACACATTGTGATCATTTCTTTTTGTAATTATCCTTAGGGGTATTGTGGGGACCCATATATAGAATTAAATTCATTAAGTTTCCTTTAATTTATATGTTTCTATCTAGTCTAGGTTTTCCTGCCAAATCTCAAATTTAAAAATTTGAATTCTAGACCTAGGTTTAGAATGAGAATTTGAGTCTAGTGTGAAGTTTAAAGGTTGGAGAATGGTTATAAAATATCATATAGGGTCATAAGATGGTGTATGAATGTAATTTAATATAAAATTTCAAATAGGTCAAATAAATATCATGAAATAAGGTTATAACTACCCCTTGAATAGAGGTGGCAAGAAAAGATGGTATTACATGTTTGACATGGAAAGAAGGAAGATACTAGTTTAAAATGCATGTATTTGGGAGTTAGAAAAAGTATTATTATGGAGGAGAGAAGAATATTTTCAATTAAATAGAGGTTAAAATTAATGAAGGATCAAGAAAGATCAATGTTGAGAAATTATGCCTCTCTATTAACTTTCTATACATAATCATTTTGAAATCATTGAGTTAATATAGAAATAATTTTTTAATGTAGTAGTGATATTATTATTTACTTGTGATCAATATTATATTGTATATTATTCAAAAATAATAGGTTTTTAATAGTTTTTTATACATGGTTTTATTTTGTATAGTCCAATTAGGAGTACTCTATGATTATATAGTCAAAAAGACAAGTGAGTGAATTATTGATGGTTGTAAAGGTATCTTGATTGATGGGATCACAATAATTGATTTATAATTCATATTTTATGTTATATAATATTTTATGAGTCTTAAAATCTATTTTAAATACAATAAAGAGGTTTAGGTGTTTAGAAGGCTACAAGGAAGAGTAGTCTTAGTGTGAGATATTGGTGTGTATAAGATACTAGTGATTGATTGAAGTCTTCAAATTGTTTGTATGCAGGTTCATTATGATCAAGAGAGTCCTTATTTGTTGTATGGATTTAATTATTGAATTTATAATGAAAATTTGAGATTTTTGAGATTTTGAAGGTATAGATAGATCTATGGTTTGTATGAACTGAAGAGTGAAAGTTTTTAGGTAAGCAAAGAGAGTGATGACAAGAGTAATTGTTGAAATTTAGAGAAGGGTAAAGAAGGCTAGAGTACTTGTGTTAAAATCTATAACCTTTCAGGAAGAGTATTGTGTTGAAACATAAGATTAGAATAAAATATTTATACAAGAAGCATGAATAAAGGCTATAAGCCAATATTAGAATGAGGTAGAAGATTAAAGAAGATAGATATTTCCATTCCCTTGGTATCAATTTGGTATTATAAGAGGTAATATCTTAGAATGATTCATGATTTTGAGTTGATTAAGGTTGCTTATTGAGTTTAGATTGTTATTTGAGATTGATTGCTATGAAAATTATATATAGATAAGTTTCAAGGGTAAATAAAAAGTAAGAGAGATTTTTGGTACATGTGTATCCCTAAGAAGAGAGATTTTAGAATCTCAAGTACAAGTTAAATAAAAGAGAGAGAGAGAGAGACTCCCAGTGAGATTCAATAAAAAAAGGAAAATAAATTGAAGGAGACCCAAGTGAGGTCCTAAAGGGAAATTAGGAAAACTTTATAAGAGAGATAGGTCAAAGTAAGGCCTAGAGATTTAAAAGGAAAATAATATGAAGATAAAAAAGGAAAATAAAAGGCACGACATATTTGAGGCAAATTACCACAAATATATAGATAGAGAAGAAGTGAAAGAGATAAGAAAAGAGCTAAAAAATGCTTAGAAAGGATAGTGATAATGGTGAATCACATGTAGGAAGAAGAGGATAGCCAATGGTATTGTTGGGTTATGAAGAATAGATTAAAGTGTCATATAAGTCTACTCATGGAAGGAAGAAGAAAGATGGTCATGAGAGGCCATAAGAGGAAAAATAAGTTTCCCAAGAAGGAGTTCATGTGGGGTGAACAAATTGATATAAAAGAGGATGGTGATCATCACCTTGTGAATAAAAATGAGGTAGACATGGATGCAAATCAATATAAGAAGGAGGATATGGAGGCAAGCAAGCCTCAAATTTTTGAAACTAAATATTTATTTTCATGTTTGTATGTAGGTACAAGAGTGAATTATGAATTAGTCAATTTTGAAGACTCAAATCTTGAAAACATAAAGAAAAGCAAACATGAAAAACATGATTTTTATGAGAAATGAGCTAATTGAGAAACAACATATAAAGGTACAATGATTTTTTATCCTGAAGGAGAATTTCTTGGAGAAGAGGATCTTGAAGAAGGAGAATGCCCCATGGAAGATATAAAAAATAGAGAATTGAATCAAGGAGATGGAGATAATAGGTATGAAGGTCTAAAATTCAAAATTTGTATTTTATGAAGCAATCAAAGAGGTAGAATATCAAAGTGTGCTTTTGAAAAATGATGATATAATAAAAGTTGATAAGTTCATTTTAATATTTGATGGCAAACATCTCTTAAAAGAGATAGAACAACTTAACTAGGAGTATACAAGTAGTACAAGGTTGCTAAGTTGGAAACAAGACCAACTATTTGTTTATGAGAGTTTGGATAAATTAAAATAGATATGGCAGCCTTATATCATGCCATAAGTGATGAATAAAAGGATAAAATTTGTCCTATAACCTTAATTGAAGGAAATGGAATCCAAGTACAAGAGATGACACAAGATATGAGATAACATCATGAAGAATAAGAATGGATGTAAAAAGCATTGATACAAGAAGCTAAAGATAACTTATTAGAGTTCCTTTGTGAATATAAATAGAATATTGGAGCTATCACAAAGAATAAAGAAATGTAATTTAAAAATGGAGAAGAAAAGATGCCAATGACAAAGAGCATGATGCCCATAGAGATACATCAAGATTAAAAATTATAGGTTATACAAGTGTAAAAAATTAGAATCCATTCATGAATTACAATTAAGGAGGCGATTAGGCATTAGTACAAAGTAAACCAATTCAAAGTGTAAGTCAAGAAAGGATGAGCATAGAAGCATGTGAGCTGATTAAGAAAAAAATAATGATATAAGTAAAGAACAAAGGTTAAGAATAAAAGACAAAGGATTCAGGAAGATGAAATAATAGCCTAAAGAGGCATGGAGGAAGAGAGGAGAAGCAATAAAGGATGACAAGGACAAGAAGGTCCAAGAAGAGACTAACAAGTATCATGAAATTCATTTGATAGGTATTGCACTAGATGTTGTAGGTTTGAAGATGAGAGGTAAGGATTCACTTCATGATCACATGGAGAAAATAAAAATCAAGGTACTGTTAGAGTCCTAGATTGCACCCTCAACTGAGAAAGGGATTATTCAAGTCCTCTTACTCAAACCTAATCTAGCATTGTTAAGTTGTGGAGCTAAAATATTCACAGGTATGCAAATGTGGAGGTTTCTGGGTTACACAATAACCAACATCAATTAAGCCAACCAACATCAATTATCTTCAGCTACACAGTAACCAACATCGGTTATGGTCAGCCGGCATCAGTCAGATAGGAACTGACATCGGTCACCTGTGTGTTTCCAGAACTATTGTTCTAATTTTAGACGAATAGTTAGTTTGCATGAAAAGACTAATTTTAGTCTTGAGTCTATGTTTCTAATTATTGTTTGGTTTGGGATCTATTTAAGAGACCCATGGGGCTGTATTGTAATCAAGTAAGTAGGCAACAACAATTGGGTTGATTGTCACTGAAAGTGTAGGCAACAACAACCGTTGGGTTGATTGTCACATGTAAGCAAGGTCAATTGATCTGCAAGGTGCAAGATTAAGGAGATCTATTGGAAGAGGGAACAAATTAGTGTTGATTTGGTTGTAATTGATTAAGAGAGAGAGAGAGAAATCTTGAGGGAGAATTACTGTACACCTAAGAAGTGTGGGAAGAAGATATTTTTTCATTGTATTTCCTTCTGGAAGAGTGTAATACAAGATTATATTATTTCTCATATCACCTATTCTTTGTTGTTTCTGATTTCTAGTTACTTATTAATTTTGGTTTAATTCCGTGTTTAGTTGCTTATACAAAAGTAATCAATTGTACTCTAAGGAGGATCCTAACAGTTGGTATCAGAGCCAAGTTCATCAGAGTAGGTTAGTGTTTGTTGATTACAGGTTCACTCTCAAGGGTTTCTAATTGAGTGGGAGTAAAGCAATGGTAGAAGAAAGTAAACTAAGAATGGATAAATTCAATGGCAAGAATTATCAATTATGGAGGATGTAGATAGAAGATTATTTGTATCAGAAAGATCTGTACTTACCATTGGGTGGGGTTTCAAGTAAGCCCACATATATGCAAGATGAAGAATGGAATGTTCTTGATAGAAAGGCTCTTGGCGCTATAAGGCTGATCCTGGCATCATCTGTGATTTCCAACTTATCACAGGCAAAGACAATGGTAGAGTTAATGGAATCTTTGGCAAATTTATATGAAAAAATCTCAGCTTTGAATAAGGTATTTCTTATGAAGCAATTATTTGATTTGTAAATGTAGGAAGGTGGATCGGTATATAGTCATCTTAGTGATTTCCATAGATTAGTAAATCAATTAAATTCAGTCAAAATAGTTTTTGATGATGAAATTAAGGCTCTCTTAATCTTATGCTCTTTACCTGAAAGTTGGAATAGTTTGGTAATGGAAGTTAGTAATATTGCGTCTGCTTCAAATATCTTGAAAGTTGATGATGTTGTTAGTGTAATCTTGAATGAATAAATTCGTAGGAAAAGCACAGGGGAAACATCAAGTATTGCTTTAAGTGTTGAAAGCAAGGGATGGCAAAGAGAGAAGGGCAAGCAAGGGAAATCAAGGTCAAAGATAGGCAGTAGATCCAAATCTAGAAATGGAAGAATTACCTACTGGAATTGTGGAAAGAAAGGGCATGTAAAGAAAGATTGTTGGTTGGTAGAAGATCAACATGAAGGAAATAAAGAAGCAAATGATGTAGGTATTATTGCACAGAATGCTCTTATATGTTCCTTGGATAAAGTAGAATCTTGGGTTTTAGATTCTGGTGCCTCTTTCCATGCAACCCCAAATAGAGAATTTTTCCATGATTATGTCCATGGAGACTTTGGAAAAGTTCATTTAGGGGATGGTGAGCCTTGTCAAATTGTTGGCAAAGGGAAAGTGCAGCTGAAATTGCAAACTGGCAACATATGGGTGTTGAAGGATGTCATGCATGTTTCCATCCTGAAGAGGAGTCTAATTTCTTTAAGAAAGTTGGGTGATGAGGGTTGCACAGTAACTCTCACAAAGAAATTTTGGAAAGTTTCCAAGGGTGCACTTATATTATCAAGAGGTAAGAAAGTAGGTACACTTTATCTATCTACTTATATTACTGATTTTCCTTTTATTTTATCTACTTCAGATGTAGATGCAAAGATGTGGCACTATAGGCTTGATCACATGAGTGAGAAGGGAATGGATGTTCTTAAGTCAAATGGTAAGCTTTTAGATTTGATAGATCTAGATTTCTATGAGCACTGTATTTTTAAGAAATAGAAGAAAGTGAGGTTTTTCAAAACTAGGTCAACAAAGAAGAAGCACAAGTTGGAGCTTGTTCACACAGATGTGTGGGGACTAGCTCAGGGAGCTTCTATTGGAGGATCACAGTGTTATGCTACAAGAAAGGTATGGGTTTATTGCATAAAGAGGAAATTTAATGTTTTTGACACATTTTAGAATTGGAAAGCCTTGGTTTTGAAGGAGAAGGTGATGAACAGTGATCAGCTCAAGAGGTTGAATAATTTTAAGTAAGGCAATGTTGATTTGGACAAGTTTATGATCCAAAATGAGCTAGTGGGTAAAAATCATCACTCACAAAAAAACATAGATATCGATGTCAGTCATGTGAGAATTGATGTTGATCAGGCAGGAACTGACATCGGTCTGGTGGAGACCAAAGTCGGTGATGTCAGGTAGGTGGAAACCATTGGTCAAGAGAGAACTGATGTTGGTCAAGTCAGTCAGTTAGAACTGACATCGGTTGGTTGCAGACTGAGAGATGATCGGGATTGATCACTGTTAAAAAAAAATTGGGCGGACAGCAAGCTGTCAATGAGTCTCAAACGCCCATGAGGAGGTCTGAAAGGGTAAGTAAGCCTCAAATTCATTATTCCCCTTCTTTATACTACTTGTTGCTCATTGATGGTCGAGAACCAGGAAGTTTTGAAGAGGCAATACAGGTAGAATCTAGGAAATAATGGGAGCATGGCATGAATGAGGAAATTGATTCCTTGGAAGAGAACCAAACGTGGGATTTGGTAGAGTTGCCAGCTAAAAAGAAAGCACTAAAAAATAAATGGGTTCATAGGTTAAAGGAAGGAGAGAATGGACAAGTGAGACATATGGCTAAGTTGGTGTTAGAGAGGTTCAATATGTAGGATGCAAAACTGGTTAGCACACCTAGACTAGATATTGCCCAAGCAGTGGGAGTTGTCAGTGAGTTTATGGCCAATCTAGGAAAGAAGCACTGGAAAGCAGTTCAGTGGATTCTCAGATTTCTGAGAGGGACCAGTAGTAGGCATTTATGATATAGAGGGTCCAACACTTTTCTACATGGGTATGTAGATTCGAATATGGCAGGTGACTTGGATGGCAGGAGAAGCACCACAGGATATGTGTTCACTATTGGTGAAATGGCGGTTAGCTGGTTTTCAGAGTTGTAAAAGGTTCTTGCAGTCACAGAGGCTAGCAAGGATAAGAACCTTGTAGATATGTTAACAAAGCCAAGAAAAAAGGAAAAGTTAAATCTTCATTCAACTTTTTTTGGTCTTCAAGATTGAACTTGAAGATGGAGATACAAGCTAGAAACAAATTAGAGGATGTTGTTGTACATGTATAGATACAGGTGCAGTTGTTTATCTCCAAGTGGAAGATTACTAAGTTATGGAGCTAAAAACTTTATAGGTATGAAAATGTGGAGGTTGATGGGTTACATAGTAACTAACATCAGTTAGGTCAGCTGACATCAGTTATCTTTAGCTACACAGTAACTGGCATCGGTTATGGTTGGCCGGCATCAGTCAGATAGGAATCGACATCGGTCACCTGTGTGTTTCTGAAATTATTGTTCTAATTTTAGATGAACAGTTAGTTTGCATGTAAAGACTAATTTTAGTCTTGAGTATGCATTTCTAATTATTGTTTGGTTTGGAATCTATTTAAGAGACCCATGGGGCTGTATTGTAATCAAGTAAGTAGGCAACAACAATTGGGTTTATTGTCACTGAAAGTGTAGGCAACAACAATCATTAGGTTGATTGTCACATGTAAGCAAGGTCAGTTGATCTACAAGGTGCAAGATCAAGGAGATCTATTGGAAGAGGGAAAAACTCAGTGTCGAGTTGGTTGTAATTGATTGAGAGAGAGATAACTCTTGAGGGAGAATTACTGTACACCCAAGAGGTGTGGGAAGAAGATATTTTTTCATTGTATTTCCTTCTGGAAGAGTGTAGTACAAGATTGTATTATTTCTCATATCACCTATTCTTTGTTGTTTTTGATTTCTAGTTACTTATTACTTTTGGTTTAATTCTGTGTTTAGTTGCTTATACAAAAGTAATCAATTGTACTCTAAGGAGGATCCTAACTGTTGGTATCAGAGCCAGGTTCATCAAAGCAGGTTAGTGTTTGTTGATTACAAGTTCACTCTCAGGGGTTTTTGATTGAGTGGGAGTAAAGCAATGGTAGAAGAAAAGAAACTAAGAATGGAGAAATTCAATGGCAATAATTATCAATTATGGAGGATGCAGATAGAAGATTATCTGTATCAGAAAGTTTTGTACTTACCGTTGGGTAGGGTTTTAAGTAAGCCCACATATATGTAAGATGAAGAATGGAATGTTCTTGATAGAAAGGCTCTTGGCGCTATAAGGTTGAGCTTGGCATCATCTGTGATTTCTAACTTATCATAGGAAAAGACAATGATAGAGTTAATGGAATCTTTGGCAAATTTATATGAAAAACCCTCAGCTTTGAATAAGGTATTTCTTATGAAGCAATTATTTAATTTGCAAATGCACGAAGGTGGATCGGTATATAGTCATCTTAGTGATTTTCATGGATTAGTATATTAGTTAAATTCAGTCAAAATAGTTTTTGATGATGAAATTAAAGCTCTTTTAATCTTATGCTCTTTACCTAAAAGTTGGGATAGTTTGGTAATGGCAGTTAGTAATACTGTGTCTGCTTCAAATATCTTGAAAGTTGATGATGTTTTTAATGTAATCTTGAATGAAGAAATTCATAGGAAAAGCATAGGGGAAACATCGGGTATTGCTTTAAGTGTTGAAATCAGGGGATGGCAAAGAGAGAAGGGCAAGCAAGGAAAACCAAGGTCAAAGATAGGTAGTAGATCCAAATCCAAAAATGGAAGAATTACCTGCTGGAATTGTGGAAAGAAAGGGCATGCAAAGAAAGATTGTTGGTTGGTAGAAGATCAACATGAAGGAAATAAAGAAGCAAGTGATGTAGGTATTGTTACACAGGATGCTCTTATATGTTGCTTGGATAAAGTAGAATCTTGGGTTTTAGATTTTGGTGCCTCTTTCTATGCAACCCCAAATAGAGAATTTTTCCATGATTATGTCCATGGAGACTTTGGAAAAGTTTATTTAGGGGATGGTGAGCCTTGTAAAATTGTTGGCAAAGGGAAAGTGCATCTAAAATTGTAGAATGGAAACATATAGGTGTTGAAGGTGTCATGCATGTTCCCATCCTGAAGAGGAGTCTAATTTCTATAGGAAATTTGGGTGATGAGGGTTGCACAGTAACTCTCATAGTGGAATCTTGTAAAGTTTCCAAGGGTACACTTGTATTAGCAAGAGGTAAGAAAGTAGGTACACTTTATCTATCTACTTGTATTACTGATTCTCCTTCTATTTTATCTACTTCAGATGTAGATGCAAAGATGTGGCACTGTAGGCTTGGTCACATGAGTGAGAAGGGAATGGATGTTCTTAAGTCAAATGGTAAGCTTTCAAATTTGATAGATCTAGATTTTTGTGAGCACTATATTTTTGGGAAACAGAAGAAAGTGAGGTTTCTCAAAACTAGGTCAACAAAGAAGAAGCACAAGTTGGAGCTTGTTCACACAGACGTGTGGGGACTAGCTCAGGGAGCTTCTATTGGAGGATCACAGTGTTATGCTACAAGAAAGGTATGGGTTTATTGCATAAAGAGGAAATCTAATGTTTTTGACACATTTAAGAATTAGAAAGCCTTGGTTTTCAAGGAGAAGGTGATGGGCAATAATTAGCTCAAGAGGCTGAATAATTCTAAGCAGGGCAATGCTGATTTGGATAAGTTTATGATCCAAAATGAGTTCACAGGTAAAAATCATCACTCACAAGAAAACATAGATACCGACGTCGATCATGTGAGAATCGACATCAATCAGGGAAGAACCGATGTCAGTCTAATGGAGACTAAAGTCAGTGATGTCAAGTAGGTGGAAACTGACATCGATTAGGAAAGAACCAATGTTGATCAGGTCAGTTAGTTGGAACCGACATCGGTTGGTTGTAGACCGAGAGATGACTGGGATCAGTCACTATTAGAATGAAATTTGGGCAGATAGCAAGCTGTCAATGAGTCTCAAACACCCATGAGGAGGTCTGAAAGGGTAAGTAAGCCTCAAATTAATTATTTCCCTTATTTATACTACTTTTTGTTCACTGATGGTCAAGAACTAGGAAGTTTTGAAGAGGCAATGCAGGTAAAATCTAGGAAACAGTGGGAGCATGGCATGAATGAGGAAATTGATTCCTTAGAAGAGAACCAAACGTGTGATTTGGTAGAGTTGCTAGCTAGAAAAAAGTACTAAAAAATGAATGGGTTCACAGGTTAAAGGAAGGAGAGAATGGACAAGTGAGACACATGGCCAGGTTGGTGTTTGAGAGGTTCAATATGTAGGATGCAAAACCGGTTAGCACACCTAGACCAGATATTGCCCAAGTAGTGGGAGTTGTCAGCAAGTTTATGGCCAATCCAAGAAAGAAGCACTAGAAAGTAGTTTAGTGGATTCTCAGATATCTGAGAGGGACCAAGAGTAGGCATTTATGCTATGGAGGGTCAAAGACTTTTCTACATGGGTAGGTAGATTCAGATATGGCAGGTGACTTGGATGGTAGGAGAAGCACCAAAGGATATGTGTTCACTATTGGTGGAACGATGGTTAGCTAGATTTTAGAGTTATAGAAGGTTATTGTAGTCACAGAGGCTAGCAAGGATAAGAACCCTGTAGATATGTTAACAAAGCTGGGAACAAAGGAGAAGTTAAATCTTCATTCAACTTTTGTTGGTCTTCAAGATTGAACTTGAAGATGGAGATACAAGCTAGAAACAAATTAGAGGATGTTGTTGTATAGGTACAGGTACAAGTATAGCTATTTATATCCAAGTGGGAGATTGTTAAGTTGTGGAGCTAAAAGCTTCACAAGTATGCAAATGTGGAGGTTGTTGGGTTACACAGTAACTAACATCAGTCAAGCCAATCGATGTCAGTTATCTTTAGCTACACAGTAATCAGCATCAGTTATGGTCAGCTGGCATCAATCAGATAGGAATTGACATCGATCACCTATGTGTTTCCAGAACTATTATTCTAATTTTATACGAATAATTAGTTTGCATGTAAAGACTAATTTTAGTCTTGAGTCTACGTTTCTAATTATTGTTTGGTTTGGGATCTATTTAAGAGACCCATCGGGCTGTATTGTAATCAAGTAAGTAGGCAACAATAATTGGTTTGATTGTCACTAAAATTGTAGGCAACAACAACCATTGGGTTGATTGTCACATGTAAGCAAGGTCATTTGATCTGTAAGGTGCAAGATCAAGGAGATCTGCTAGAAGAGGAAACAAGTCAGTGTTGAGTTGGTTGTAATTGATTGAGAGAGAGAGAAATCTTGAGGGAGAATTATTGTACACCCAAGAGGTGTGGGAAGAAGAGATTTTTTCATTGTATTTCCTTCTAGAAGAGTGTAATACAAGATTGTATTATTTCTTTTATCACCTATTCTTTGTTGTTTTTGATTTCTAGTTACTTATTACTTCTGGTTTAATTCTGTGTTTAGTTGCTTATACAAAAGTAATCAATTGTACTCTAAGGAGGATCCTGACAAGCATGGGAATGACTCGAGTCTATGGGTCACCTAAGATTGGGTTAGACCTTTGGAGAAGGTTGGCTTCCTTCTAGATCTATCACCTAAACTAAACCTAAATTAACTCTTGATTATAAAAGGGAGAGAGATTAACAACAATCTATGAAAGCATGTAAAATGAGGTGATGCACCTGTAATTTGAACACTTATACTTACACAAGACACATTATAATACACATTCAAGACTAAATAAGATCACTTCACTCGTATTTTATTATCCCTCACATAAGTATTTCATAAAAAAGGCATTAACTAGCTATCAACCTATCATGGGAGGGTAGTTGTCCACTTCCAAACTAATCAACAAACTATATATTGCACTTAGAATTACCTATGAGAACCACCAAGATACTTCATATAGGTGATAAAATTTAGATAGAGGTAAGGAAAACATACATTCACTTAACCACATCCTATGAATTCATAAGACACATATTAATTTAGTTACAATATAAAGGAATTCAGTCTTTTATTACATCAAATAGGTGTTAAAGTACAAATTTTGGCATATCTTGGGTAATCCAAAGGCATAAGAATGTTTTTCTCTAAAAAATATCAGAGATTTATTTCCTAAATTTTTTTTAGAGAGAGATACAATGTGGAAGAAGATGGGACATTTATAAAAAAAAGTGAGGAGAGAGAAGGAGATGTGCAAGAAGAAAACATTGAAAGAGGTCCAAATAATCTTGATAGATTAACATTAATCTGAGGATGATGAGTCATAATCTTATCAATAAGGAAAAAACTTTAAGGGTTTTGTAAAATAATTGAATGTTCCATTGTCTTTATCCAACCACTAGGTCTCCTTTTTGGGACTCTATGCCACTTTCTAATTTATCTACTCATGAGGACAAAATCCTCATATCTTCAAACTAATAGATCCATGCTTGGTCTTCTTTATGTGGATGCAAGTACCTATTTGCCAAAAATATGACTATTTTGGAAGATAAGACACTTCACTAATCACATATCTTTACCCATTTCAATATCTGAGCATATGTCTATTATAGATTAAAAACCAATCCATTTATTGGTTTTCCTATTGTTAATATCCATGAAGAGATTACAAACTACATAACATCATTATTGAACTATATTAGGTCTAAAGAAACCTATTCTTCCTCTAATCCTTATGGGAATTGATAAGCCACTGCACACGAGGATATCCCTTCATGAAACAACATTGAAACCATAATAAAAATGAGTCTACATGCATTGGATCCTCCAAAATAGGTCTTGACTGAGATTTAATGGCATACTTTGAAATATTTGCCCTGGTTCAATCTTAACCATGTTTGACCTCCATTTGAGTATTCTAATATTCAAATTTTAATGCCAGTCATTGATCTTAATCTAGGCTCTTTTATCATGGCACTTATCAACTCTTCATTCATTCTCAAGATCTTATCGTTAGCCTTATCTAGTTTTGCACTTGCACCACATGGTAGCCTCACATTCATCATAAAGATACATTGACTCTTTGACCTCTTTCTCATTTTCAATCTACTTTGCAAGGTTTACACATGTACTATTTAATTACCTAGTAATTATCATGGTTGTGACACTCATAAACTACACTTTATCTTTGAGATTCATTGACTTATTAACTTCTCTCTCACCAGTGATATTATTTTACATGATAAATCATGCATCATGATCTTCTTAGACCCACTATATTTGTTAATTTTTTTGCATTGTTGATCTTCATATGAGGACTTGAGATCTTGCCACTTACTAGTTACATTTTCATCTTAGGATATGTTGACCTTTTGACTATGATCTCATCATTAATCTTTGATAGATGATTTAATGTGCTCTATTGGATCTTTTTGACCCACTGACATCATTGATCACCATTGGATCTTGACTTGAGATTATAAAATTTGGACACTTATCATCCCCACAATTATCTTTAGGATCTTTTGGGGTTTTTTTGAATTTAAACAACTATTCACTATGACTTTTATTTGATGTCCCTACGAATGTCTCATTCTACTTTTTCAACTTTGAATGCTTGTATCTTGAGATAGAAAAAGTATCAAGACACAAAATTTTCATAACATGATCTAGGCATGAAAAAAATTATGTCCATGCAATTATTCAACCCTAGTCAATCTCTAAATTACATTTATGATATGCATAACTGGACTAACCTATTCATTTTTGCAAGGTTTGCCATGATGGTCTAGCTCCTAAAAATCATTAAATTCACACTTTAAGCTTGATTAAAGTGTGTCAAATATCTTGAAAATTATATGTGATCTCCTCTTAAAGTCCATATGTTATTTTTTACATTGGATCACTCTTTAATTAGGACCCTACTTAGCTTCTTATTTTTGATTAGGCAAATTTTGGTATGTCAACCAAATTTGGCCATCATCTTTGGTGACCAAACTGGGTAGCATGCATACTATGATTTAGAACTCAGACCATTTACATGAATCTTGGACTCACCAATAATGATGAATCTGATCCCTAACTGCAAGAAACCTTTTGACTTGAAAAGATAATGAATTCCACCAAAATAGGGAAGGAAATAAACAAAATAGGGAAACTAACCTAAAAAAACAAATGTGCAAACAAAACACTTATTTGGGACAAAAAAAAGTAACCTAATGTGATATAATAACACTTGGAGTAAAATAAGACCAAAAAACTATACATAAGGAACTTAGCTTCCTTAATATCAATATTTTAGATGTATCCCATTGACTAGGATAGGAAGAACCTCACCATCCATCTTTGCAAGTTAAAAGGAATTGTGGGATTTGTAGTTGAAGATTATATATGTACCACTCCAAAGAGATTCAATATTTTTATGCCTTCCTATCTTAGATCTATCCTCATCCCACTTGAGGACCAAATGTCCTTTTAAACTACATGAAGAAGCTCCTTTGTCAAAGGCTTTCTTTAATTGTGCTTGGTGATTTTCCATGGCTAGCATGAACTAATATCTTATCTCTTCCAACTCCATGATCTCATCATATCTGATCTCCATTGGTTCATTCTCTAACAACTCAAGTTGGTGCATTAGTTCTAGGGTAGGAAATTCAAGATAAATAGGCATTTTTGTTTCCTTACCATATATCAACTTGTAAGAAGAGTTGGTTATTGATTTTATAGGTGATCCTATTAGCCCATAAATATGACTTCAAATTGAGATGCCATGACCTCTGATTATCTTCAATATTCCTTCTTATGATCTTTAATAGGTTCTTATTAGTGGACTCATCAAGGACATTACCTTTAGATAGTAGTTTTATGAAGTGTTGATAAAGACACTATGTTGACCTACCCATTATCTGATTATAGATCCCACAAAGGCCATTAATTATCATAAATAATGGATAAAGGGAATCCAAATATAGTAATCAAACCTTCATATAAATATATAACATTGGACTCATTTTCTTCTTTCAATGCCACTTCTTCTATCCATCTAGTGAATTAACCTATGGAAATCAATATCTATTTATATCTTGAGATTTAAGGGGGGTTAATGAGACCAATAAAGTCCAATTCCCATTGGACAAAGTGTGGATCCACTAAAATTGGTTGGAGATGTAAGGCTTCAAGTTTCACCTTTCCAATAAACATAGCACACTATCTGCATTTCCTAACCCATGCATGACAATCACCAAATATGCTTGGCCAATAATACCCACCTCTCATGATCTTGTGGGTTATGGTCTTTGTTGAATAATTCCCTCTGCCATGTACATCATGGAACTACTCAAGCAATCTCTATGTTTAGTTTGGATCTATATACCTTAACAACATGTCATTGATATCTTTCTTGAATAAGGCACCATCAATATGAAAAAATGGAATTGATTGCAATCTAAAATATCCTATTTTTGAAGGGCTTAGATGAGAAGGATAAATACCATCCTAGAGGTATCTTACCATGTATTGGAACTAATTATAAGGTGAAGTGTGATTAGTTGTAACTTCCTTATCATTTGACATCATAACCACCCCATTAGCCTCTTACAAGTCTTGGAATAGATGTTTACAAAGTCCTTTTCCTTTAATCAGATTTTTGACCTTGATCACTACATCATACTCTATTATTTTGGCTATCCAACTAGCTCTCTTATTATTTATATCTTTGTTCAAGAGAAAATCCTTGATACTTGGATGTGCAACCATTAAGTGTATCTTATTGTTAAACAACAAATATCTAAACTTATTGAGATACCTTATGACTGATAGTACATGTTTTTAAACAAAAGAGTACCTTGCTTCATATTATTCCAAGCCTTGATTGAATAACGATATTGGCTTCTCCATTCATGATTCTATTGTATAAGAATACCTGAAATGGTGCCAATGTTAGCATAGGTGTATAAGATAAAATCCTTTATGAAATTAGGTTTTAGGAGTGTAGGAAAATTGGATATGGCTTTATTTATCTCTTTAAATCTCATTACTCTTTCCTTGGACCATATAAAAAATTTATCCTTCTTTAGCATAGCTGTGAGTGTCTTAGCTAAAGTGGCAAAATCTAAAATGTTCCTTCTTATAAAATTGATTTTGCCTAAGAAGCTTTACAGATATTTTTTGTGTTTTGGCAAGAAAAGTGAAAGAATTGAATCTATTCTATTAGCATCTATACTCATACCATGTTTTAAAATCACATGTCTAATAAGCCTACCTTCATGAACCAAGAAGACACACTTTTTGGGATTTAGAGACACCCCATATTGCCTGCACCTTTCAAACACTTACCTAAGGTGAATCATGTGCTCACCTGCACTCTCAAAGAACACTGTTATATCATCCAAAAAAACAAGTATAAACTTATTAATGAAACCCTAGAATGCCATATCCATGGCTTTCTAAAAATTTTATCTAATATTGGATAAACCAAAGGGAATATTTCTATATGTAAATGTCCCCCACTTTATGGTGAAGGTTGTTTTGATTTGGTCTTCTTCCTTAACCAAAAATATGATTATAACCACTATATCCGTCTAATAAATAAAATTTTTATGAACCTGAAACTAACTGTAAGATTTGTTCCATAGATGGTAATGGATAGTGGTCTTTAACAGAAACCTTGTTCGAGTCATGGAAGTTAGCACACAGTCTAATTTTACCATTTTTTTTCCATACTAGAACAAGGTTTGCCACCCAAGTTAAGTGCTTGATTGGAAATATAATAGTTGACTCGATGAGATTATGAAGTTCCAATTTCATCAAAGGATCAATATTTGGATTAATAGGCCTTTGTCTTTGTCTTACTAGCTTAGTTTTAGATTTTAACTCAATGGTGTGTTGAGATAGACTTGGATCAAATCCTTTGTGGTCACTATATTTCCATGAAAACATGTCCACAAAACTTGAACATAACTTAATGAAAGTTTCCTTTTTGAAGGAGTGAAAACCTTGCCTAACTTTAAGTTCTTACCAGTTACAATCTCTATGTTGGTATAGTGTTACTCTTTTTTTGACAATGAAGACTTTTCTTTTTTCAACTCATCATCATTATCAAATATTTTCTCAAGGGTGACCAACCATTTGGGTAACTTATTTGTTTTTAGTTGCACAATATGGTTACCATACTGATGCAATAAATTATCTTTGTTCCTTGAAGAACGCTCAACCTCTTCTTATAAGAACCTGATAATTTGATTATCATCTTCAAAAACTTGCCAATTCTCATTATTATATTTTTAAAAAGGCATTATAACCACCTTAATTTGTGACTAAACCTTTTCACTTTTTATATCAGCTAGGATACTAAATTGTGACCCAATGACAGCCAACATGTCTTCATGTTTGTTCTCACCTCTTAGTATTGTTTGAATGTTAAAGGATTGAAAATATTCAAGTAAGTACCATACCCTATGCTTATAAGATCTAAGAAATGGATTTTTTCATATGTTTAAACCTCTTACTTGGTGAACTACCGGCTCACTATCTCTAAATACTTGTAAGGTATTGACCTTCATCTTTCTTGCCCATTGAAAACCATGAATTAATGCCTCATATTTAGTAACATTGTTTGAAAAACCAAACCAAAACTAGAGAGAAGAGAAATACATTTGATTTTATAAATAAATCAACATCATTCCAATCTTTGTACCATGTTTATTCTTTGATCCATCAAAGTATAATTAACATAGGCCATTACTAGACTCATCATCCTTCATCAAGGCTAGAATTGGTTTATCTTTTTCATGAAGGAAATAAATACCAAGTCCTTCTTAAATTAAATTATAAGGTTCATGATCATGTAAATCAAAGGCCCATTCATTAAGGAATACATTGGGAACTCCATCTAGAGGTGACTTAGTTTCCACTTTACTAGTTTCTATCACCTCATCTAAGATGATATAATTAGTATTCACAACACTTGGCACATATGGATTTAAATGGAAACATATAATAGGTTTAGAATGTATTGTTATCTTAGTTCTATACCTGGTCCTAAACATCAAAAATGTCCAATCAACTGATAAGTATCCTCCAATATTTGACATGAAGTCCCTTGAAAGATATATGACAAAATAGGGAGGCAAGTCCACCACAACCACATCTTATTGAATGGTAACATTGGGGAAAGCATGTAGTATCAAATTTAGATCTTTGATGAGACCTAATATCTTTGTTGGTGACCCATCTAGTTGAAATAATCCTTTAGTATTTAGTTCGTAGACAAGATCAAGCTTATCTATAATTTGTTTAGGCATGACAGTGTTATTGGATCCACTGTCCACCATACAATTATGAAATAAATAGTCACCAACTATCAAAGAGAGGTATAAAGGAGGATTTTTGTTTGATTTTAAATTTTTTTGTTCACCTTTGCCATTTTATGTGCTTGTTGATCTTGTTTCTTGGCTAACTGGTCTAAGTTAGTGGAGACAACACCTTATTTCTCAACTGATTCTAGAGACACCTTGAGAGCTGAGAGCTTTTGGAAGAGCATGTATTTTTTCCCTAAAATAAAAAAGGAATCCTAAATGCTAATGCTGACATTGGATTTCTTCATCTGATCTATTATGCTGAATGAGGATCCACTAACCTTTGGCTACACTGTTTGAACCACTAGTTATTCATGAATTAGAGGTATTTGAGGGACCTTCCCAGCCTCTACATTCTAATTTTTTTATGTTATAAGGGAAGCAGGTTGATCTTTGATACTCTTGAGAATAATATTAGGAGCACTAGAAGCATTTTTAACATCTTGAGCTTCTTCAATGACTCTTATTTTAGCTCTAATCAAAGATGTAACTTGACCACTTATGTTGCTAGTCTCACCAATTTGATTGAATATAACATGATCATCCATTTGCTAATTCACATTAATGGTATTAGGCTATCCTTGAAAATATTGAGCCTCTCCTTGGGGTACCAAGTTTGTCTCTTGAAACTGACTTCCTTGAAGAGAAAACTCTTCTTGTGTCATTGGTGGCATATAAATAGTCTGTGATACCAAGGATTGGTTTTACGTATCATTGGGATTAAATGGATATCAAAATGAATCTTGCATAAAGTTATTTTGAGGAGTGTGGGAACAATAGTCTTAAAATTATTGGTACATTAGGGTCAAGAGCTACATATGGTTTAACTTGGATTATGGATCCTTGTGATTAGTAAGGTGGTCTATTTTATCTACACCTTAATAAGGAGTCCTTTGATCTCTAAAAGAATGATAGGAGGTTTGATTTTATTATTAATAAGGCCCACCCTGGTACTGTTGTATTTTGAGTTGAATTATTTCATTCCCAAAAGATTGTAATAGAATTTTCAAATCTCCAATCTCACTAACTTGATTAGAATGGGTTACAACTTAGGCTTTAGGATATGGGATAGGAGCTAAAGATGGGATTTGATGAACTTAAAGGGGTGGGATAGATTGAAACTCTAGGAAAATAGGTATTGGGGGCTTTAGAGAAAGCTTACCAGATTATATCAAACTGATCTCTACTCTTATTGTAACCTCATAGGCATTTGGCAAGGTATTGCCACCCATGGATTGTATCATCACACTAATATTAGAATTAAGGGATTTTAAATAGTACAAAAAGGCATATTTTGAGGATGGTCTAATTAATGTAAGGATATTTGTCCATGTCTTTTGGAATCTAAGGTTAAAATCAAACATGAACTCATGGGGGTATCTTTTAATGGTAGTCAGTTGTTCAACTAAAAATAAGTGATCAAATTTATCTTCAAATTGTTTGACTAAGGCTGCACCTAACTCATCCTAGGTACTAATGGATTTCAAGGGATTATTTATATACCACTAGAATGCTTTTCCTTTGAAGGGATCAACAAGTAGTCTGATAGCCACATTATCCTGAACAACATTGTGAATGGAACAAAGGTTGGTAACATCCTGGATATGCTCAATAGCAGTTGTTTTATCCCATTCTCTTGAGAAGAAAGGGATACTCTTAAGGTAAAACATAGGAATGAAATTAAAATGGTACAAATTCAAGGGACTACCTCTATTTAATGGAATAAAAACTTGATTCCTGATGGCCATTTAGGTAATGGGGATAATAACTCTAACTAAAAAAATAGGATGACTAGGATACAAATATTTATTTTGGGGATAAGGAATTTTCCTATTAAATATTGATTTTTTATAATAAGTAGAAGGAAAATTAATGAATTCAAATGGAATACATTTACTATCTAACCTTCTAGTAACCTTTGGTATGAGAATACTATCTAGATGATTTTATGAACTCTGTAGCTTGAAGAATATTCATCTTAAGATGATGATGGATGTTTCCTCCTACTAAATATACTTCCTCTCAACTCCAAAATTTATTTATGCCAAGGAGAACTTGTCCCACTAGGCATGCCAAAACTATCAGAGTCCTAGATTGCACCCTTAATTGAGAAGGGGATTATTCAGGTCCTCTTACTCAAACCTAGTCCAACATGGGAATGACCCTAGGTTGTGGGTCACCTAAGATTGGGTCAAACCTCTGGAGAAGTTTGGATTCCTTTTGGATATATCACCTAAAATAAACCTAAATTAACTCTTTCTTGTAAAAGGGAGAGAGATTAATAATAATATATGAAAGCATGTAAAATAATGTGATGCACCAGTAATTTAAATAATTATACTTGCATAAGACACACTATAAGACACATTCAAGACTAAATAAGAGCACTTCACTCATTTTTGATCATACCTCACATAAGTATTTCAAAAAAAGGCATTAAATAGCTATCAACCTAGCATGGGAGGGTAGTTGTCCACTTCCAAACTAATAAACAAACTATATATACACTTAGAATGACCTGTGAGAACTACCAAAACACTTCATAAAGGTGAGAAAATTTAGATAGAGGCAAGGAGCAAATGAAATTCACTTAACCACTTCAAATGAATTCATAAGACACTAAAATTCAGCCATAAAATTGAAGAATTTAGTATTTTATTGCATCAAATAGATGTTATAGTAAAAATTTTGGCATAGTTTGGGTAAGTTAGAGGCATAAGATTCTTTTATCTAAGAAATACTAGAGATTTATTTCCTAAATATTTTGTTTTAGAGAGAGATATAATGTGGAACAAGATGGGACATATATAAAAAAAAAGGAAGGAGAGAGAGAGGGAGTTGTGCAAGTAGAAAACATTGAATGAGGTCCAACTACTTGTGATGTATTAACATTAATCTGAGGATGCTAAGTCATGATATTATCAAAAACAAAAAAACTTTAAAGGCCTTGTAAAATAATTAAATGCTCCACTATCTTTATCTAACCACTAGGTCTCCTTCTTGGGA
Organism: Torreya grandis; assembly: GCA_037957365.1. Lineage (NCBI taxonomy): Eukaryota > Viridiplantae > Streptophyta > Pinopsida > Cupressales > Taxaceae > Torreya > Torreya grandis. The sequence continues at coordinate 1,828,120 of JARHVA010000842.1, forward strand.
CTCTACACCACTTTCTACTTGATCTACTCATGAGGACAAAATCCTCATATCTTGGAACTGACAAAGTCATGCTTGCTCTACCTTAGGTGGTTTTAAGTACCTATTTACTAAAAATATTACTATTTTGGAAGATAAGGCACTTATTCATTAATCACATATCTATCCCCATTTCAATATCTGAGCATAAGTCTATTATAGATTGAAAAATAATCCATTTATTGGTTTTCCTATAGTTAATAGCCATAAAGATATTATACACTACATAACATCATTCTTGAACTATATTAGGCTTAAATAGACCTATTCTACCTCTAAACCTTGTGGGAATCAAGAAGCCACTGCACATGAATATTTCCCTTCATGAAATGACATTGAAACCATAATAAAATCAAGTCTACATGCATTGGATCCTCCAATAAAGGTCTTGACTAAGATTCAATGGTGTACTTTGAAATATTTGCCCTGGTTTAACCTTAACTATATTTGACCTCCATTTAATTCTTCTAGATTTTGACTTTTAATTTCAGTCATTGATCTTAATCTGAGCTCCTTGATTATGTCACTTTTTATCTCTTCATTCATTCTCAAGATCCTAGTATCACCCCCATCTGGTTTTGCACTTGCACCATGTGGCAGCCTCTCATCCATCTTGAGGATATGATGAATCTTTAACCTCTCACTCACTATTAATCTAATTTTCATAGATTACACATACATTATTGATTTATTTGGTAGTTACCATAGTCATGGCACTTGGAAATTATGCATTTGTCTTCAAGATTAATTGATTTGTTGACATCTTTCTCACCATTGATCTGGATTTGCATGATGGATCATGCACCATCGATCTTCTTGGACCTATTAGATTTATAAATTACTACACACCATTATATCATTATATGGGCACCTAAGATCTTATCACTTTTCATCCACATTTTCATCTTAGGATATGTTAACCTTTTGATTCCAAGCTATCCATTGATCTTTAATGCATGATTTAACATGCTCTATTGGATATTCTAGACCCACTAACATTATTGATCACCCACTCACTATTGGATCATGAATCAAGCTTCCAAAATTTGGATAATTTTCAACATTCATCTTTAGGATCCTTTGGCATTTTTTTGAATTTAAATGGCTATTCACCATGACTTTTATTTGACATCCCCTAAATGTCTCATTTTGCTTGTTCAACTTTGAATGCTTGTATCTTGAAGTAGAAAAAGCATCAAGACACCAAATTTTTAGAGGATGATCTAGGCATGAAAAACATTATTTTCATGTAATTTTTCAACCTTGGTCAATCTCTAAAGTAAATTTATGAAATACATAATTGGATTAACCTGTTCAATTTTTCAAGGCTTACCATGGTAGTCTATCTCCAAAATATCATCAAATTCACACTTTAAGATTGATTAAAGTGTGTCAAAAATTTTGAAAAATCTATTTTATCTCCTATTTAAGTCCATGTGATCCTTGTGACATTGGATCACTCTTTAATTAGGACCCTACTTAGCTTCTTAATCTAGATTAGGCAAATTTTGGTATGTGGGCCAAATTTGGCCAACAGGTAAACGAGCTCATGTTAAATCTAATTTAATAGGAGGATAATTGGAGAGACAATATGTGTTTAGAGGAGGAAAATATTAATAAAAATTTTATCCTAAAAATAAGTAATAGTATGACAATAATGAGAAATTAATAAGAGAGCAGCCTTAGCCTAAGAACTAGTCTAACATGCATATGTAGAGGTGAAGACCAAAGACTTATGTAAAAAAGTTACAAGTAAATGAGAAAGAGAGAAAGCAATGGGAAAAAGTGAAAGTTAATAAATTATCCTAATAAATGGTCAATGTTTCATCTGAGTTAGTAGAAGATAGGCATGATTTTAGTAAGATAATAACTTTTCAAGTAGTGTTATGTTATGATAATGATCTTCCACTAAAAGATAAGCAAGATTATGTGAAGACTCACCAAGAGATGGTGAAATGTCATGAGAATAAATAAATAGAAGATATAAATGAGAGTATGAGGATTTTTATGGAAGAATATAGTTATGTATACGATTAGAGAATGAGGACAAGGAAGAAATCATGATTAAAAGGAAAGATCAACAAGGAGTGCTAGAACAAAGAATGATCCATGAAAAAAGAATTTTTTGAAAAGCACTAAAAATGAAGAAAAATAAAAAATTATTGGAGGTAAAATATAGTGAATATGAATTAAGGATAGATATCATATAATATGATGTGAACAAGGAATTGCATCAAGTTATACATCTCATAGAATTAGAAGATAAGTTGACCAAGAAGTAAGATAAGATAAGAAGAAAGAGATACAATCATCAGTTGAGAAGAAAAGAAAAATTAGAGAAGATAAAAATCAAGAAGATATTAGGAATCATATGAGGATAAATAGGAAAGTGAGGAAAAATGTAGACAAATATTATTTAAGCAGGAGTACAAATTTTCACCCACTAGGGGAGTATGATGTAGAGCATCACTAGAGAAAAAGTTTGTAAATATGTCATTGAGTGAATTGTGATAATTTTTTTTATAAATTTACTTAGGGGTCTTGTGGGGACCCATATATGACATTAAATTCATTAAATATCCTTGAATTTTTGTGTATTTATCTAGTATAGGTTTTCTCACCAAATCTCAAATTTAAAAACTTAATTATAGACCTAGGTTCATAATGGAAATTTGAGTCTAGTTGAAGTGTAGGTTGGATAATGGTTTTAAAATATCCTAGATGATCATAATATTGTGTATGAATTTAATTCAATGTAAAATTTCTAAGACATCAAAGAAATTTTAAAAAATAAGAAGGTTGTAACTACCCCTTGAATAGAGGTGGAAAGAAAAGATGGTATTACATGTTTTGCATGGAAAGAAGAAAGATATTAGCTTGAAATTCATGTATTTTGGAGTTAGAGTGAGTATTATGATCTAGGAGATAATAATATATTCAATTAAAAATGGGTTATAATGAATTAATGATCAATAAAAATTAATGTTGGTAAATTCTACCTCTCTCTATTAAATTTCTATACATGATCATTTCGAATCCACTGAATTAATATATAAGGAATGTTTTAATGTAGTAGTGGTATTATTATTTAATTTTTATAAATATTATATTTTATATTATTAAAAAATAATTGGTTTACAATGGTTGTTTCTAATTGTATTTATTCATTACAGTCCATTCATAAGTATTATGTGATTATACAGTCAATAAGATAAATGAATGAATTGTTGATGGTTGTAAAGGTTTATTAATTTATGGGATCATAATAATATATTTATAATTAATATTTTATGTTTTAAAATATTTTTTTAGTCTTAAAATCTATTTTAAATACAATAAATGCATAAAAATTTCATACATAGTTAGGGTATCCTATTTGTTCAGTCAAGAAGGAAGGACAATCAAGAATTCTTGTGAGGATATTTTAAGAAGATTGAGATAAATAAAAGAGTAATATATTATTTTAATATTAATTCTGATCATGTTCATTTTTAAGGGAGTCTACTTGTAAATATTATATCTTCTTTCAAACTTCTCTCTGTTTTATGCACAGTCTTGTACACTAGTCTTAGAGTAATGCAAATATGAGTTAAGGAGTCTTTGTGTGATTTAATGGGATAAAAAAAATGTTTGGAAAGTTGAGTAAATTTTTAAAATACCCTAATATGTTTATATATTCATTATAATATTTAATTTTTATGGGAAAATTCAAGAAGTTACAAATATTGTTACACAGTCTTGTAAAGAACCTCAAACCCTATGTTTAGACTTAAAGAATAAGTTTAAAGGTTGGAAAAATTAAAATAGTGGTTGGAAAAGATAAATTAATTCTTCTATCTTGGAAAATATGGGTTTAGATCATAGGCCAATAGATTTTTAGTGGGAAGGATATTTTTTGCCTCAAAATTCCCCTTTTCAATTTTAGCTTATGTGGGTGAAAAAATGAATTTGAAGACAAGATTAAACTTTGGTAGTAGGAAGGAAAACATCATGAAGGTACAACTCAGTATGTTTTGTTCTGAAAATTAAGTCTTATTAAATAAAAACTCAAAGAGTGGAATTTATCCTCATGTAGTAATATTTTTCAAAAGAAAAGAGATATTTTTTATAATTTGGAAAATATCCAATATTTCACTCAAGAAAAAGGATCAAGTAAGGATTTATTAATATTATAATCCAAACTTCATAATGATTTAGAAAAAAATGAGATTCAGGAGGAAATAATGTGGAGACAAAATTCCCATGTTAAATGGTTGTAGGTAGGAGATCATAATTCTTCCCTTTTCCATCACTCAGTTATGGATCAAAAATAATTTAATGCTTTAAAGATGATTCAAAGATATGATGGCTCCAAAATTAAATCTATTCAAGAAATCTAATAAAAGTTTATCACTCACTTTCATTAATTATTCAAATCCCCCACTGATTTATCTATTGATACTAGACATATCATTCTTTACTATATTCCTAACCTTAACTTAGATCATGACAATTCCTTCCTCAATGGCCCTATTTCAACATATGAATTAGATTAGGTTGTTTTTATGATGAAAAAAGATAAAACTCCTGGCCTAGATGGATTTACTATTGATTTCTTTCAATCTTTTTGGGACATTGTCAAAGATGACCTTTTAGAGGCTTCAAAAGAAATGTGTAATTCAAAATAAATGCTAAAGGATCTTAATAACAATTTTCTCTCTTTAATTTATAAGAAGGATCAAGTTTTGAATTTTTTTGATGTCTAACCCATAGCTCTTTATAATACTATCTACAAGATTTTTTTTTAAAATGTTGAGAGACTAAAAAGACTCCTTCTTTCCATCATTTCTCCTAAATAAGGGGGTTTTGTTCAGGGATACCAAATAATTCATGGTATTGTGAATATCTAGGAATCCATTTAATCTATGCATGTTAATAATAAAAGTTATATGTTCATGAAGATTGATCTTTTTAAGGCTTATGGTAGATTTTGTTGGAAATTTATAATAGATATATTAAAAGACTTTGGTTTTGATGATAATTGGATCTAATGGGTCATGGATTTGTGTTCCTATCCTTCCTTTTTAGTGATTATAAATGGTTCTCCCTCATCAATTTTTCATTTTGGTCAAGATTTTCATTAGGGTGAACCTCTTTACCCGATTCTCTTTTGCATTATGGTAGAAGGATTGGGTAGGTTTTTACAACATCTCAAGTGTTCTAGCTTTCTTTCTAGATTTCACATAGTACAAGGTATGGATCCACTTTCTCATCTTCATTTTTTGGATAAAACTTGTTTGATGGGTAAGGACACTTTATTATAAGTTTTGGGTATTAGGCAAACTCTTAACATCTATATCACTGCTTTAGGTCAGATTTTGAGCCATCATAAATATCAAGTTTTCTTTTTACATACCAACCCTCATCTTCAAGATTAGCTTTCTAATATTATTCATTTACAGATTGCCTCTTCTCCTTTCAAATATTTGGGAATCCTCAATTCCCCTATTTTATTAGGGAAAAAAGACTATAATATTATGCTATAATCTATTCAACATTATATTAATCATTGGACTCATGGATATCTTTCCCTGATAGGCCATATAGTGATTCATAAAGATGTGATTCAAGCTCTCTTGATTTAAAGCTTTATGGCTCTTGTTTCCCCAAAATGCATTCTTCATGATCTAGACTGTAATATGAGAAAGTTTATATGGGAAGGAAACTAAGACAAAATTAAATGGCATTTGGTTAATTAGGATAAAATATGTCAACCTAAAGACCATGGTGGTTTAGATTTGCAATCCTCCATCCTTAATAATGTAGTGATGTTAATAAATTATAATGGATGTGGTGTCTAGAGGAACATGATTTATGGGGAATAATTATTAAGCTTAAGAACTTACATATGGAGAATCATTATTTTATCCCTAGGATACCAACCCTTGGGAAGGCACCTTAAATATGGAGAACAATGAAATTGGGAAGTAGTCTTATTAAATTTAGCCTTCTATGGATTGTAGGAATGGTTGACCTGAATCTTCTTTGGAAGATTCTTAGGATTGACATAACCCTATTTATGTGGAATTTCCTAATATTTTTGAATTAAAATATAAATGTGTCAAAGTAGGTTGGATTCATGTATCTGATTTTTAGTATGTAGTTAGGTAGGATGGAGTGGAAGTTTGGAAATTGAAACCTAAATCTATTTGACCTATTCAATATTTCCCTCACCTCATTGACTAATTAGATAATATTATTTCTTATCTAAAAGTATTTTTGGATAGAGATTTAGATTTCCTTGGATGAAGTTTACATGTTTTTAGATGTTACATAGTGCAAACTGGTTATAAAAATCTTTTGGCTGAAAACTTGGAAGTTAAGAATTTTTAGCTTTAGAATCGATTTTGGCATCAAAAAATGCTGGCCAAAGGTGACTTCTTTCATGTGGCTTGCATATCTAGACAAATTTATTCATCATTAAAATTTTATTAACATAGGGATTTTGGTCCAAATATATGTATCATGTGCCTTCAAGATGAGTCTAGATGACATATTTTTTTAGATATTGCCTTTGATAATTCCCTTCATCATTTATGGTGTGATTTGATGGGAAATTATTGGAAAAAGTATGACTCTATCCAAGACTTTCTTGTGAATCAAATATAACCTTCTTCTAAGATATAATACATCAATTTTTTTCATGATATTGGACCTAGTTTAATCTATTGAAATATTTGGTGGGAATGAAATCAAAGGATTTTCAATGGTACAACTAGGCATATATCTCAATTTTGGGGTAAAATAATGTCCAATTTAAAATAAACTTATAAAGTCTAGGTTCTAAGTTTTCAAGTGAGTTCTTGGTGGGAATTCAAAGTCTTAATTAGACTTGGTATCTCTAGGGGATCTCCCTCTTCTACTTCTTTCAACAATCCTCAACATCATCAAACCATTAAATGGATTCATCCTCCTCCTATCTTGGATAAAATTAATGTTTCTAGATCTTCGAAAGGAAATATTATAAATGTTGGTAAGGGAGGTATTTGTTTTGATCATCATGGAAATGTTAAGTTTTGGTTTTCTTCTTGTCTTGGTGTTGCTTATAATAACTATACTAATGATTTGGCCATTCAACAAACTCTTCTAATAGCTAATTCAAAGCACCTTACTAATATTATTTTGGAATATATTTATAAAATTTTGATTGGTTCTTTCAACAAAAATTCTTCCCCTAAATCCAAACAATGGTAACTAAATAAATTTAAGAAATGTTAGGGTGTGGAGCTAAAAGCTACACCTTAAGGCAAACAGGGGGGTTTCTAGTGTACGCAGTCACCGGCGTCGGCATGCCACACTGACGTCGGTCAGGGGACGCAGAAGGGAAACTGGCGACGACAGGGAATCGGTCGGCGTCGGTCACCTCCAGGAGGGTAGGGACCGATGTCAGTCACCTGTAGCAGTCTGAACTGTTGTTTACGAACAGTCAGTTAAGTGAACGCAGAGTTTGCATGTTAAAGGCTTGTTCGAAGTCTTGAGCCGCAAGTCTAATCAATGTATGCATGATATCTATATAATAGACTCATGGGCTATATTGTTAGGTGAAAAATTTGGAGAAGAGCTATGTGAAGCTTGGAGAGTTCTTCCCATGGTGGAATTAAGTAGGATTCCCCATGTATGGATAAGTAAGATCAGGTTTGATATGCAGGGGTGTATGGATGCGAGGGTCAGAAAGGAGATCAGCGGGGTAGCTAGATCCAAGGTGACAGCAATACATCAGCAGGATCATGGAAAGATCTACTTGCAGTACGGTTGTGTACTCGATTGTACAGATGTGCAATGAGGTGAACAACAGCTTGTGTTAGCTGTGTGTTGTGACCTATGAGAGAAGATTACTTTGGAGGGAAGTTTACTATAAGCCCATGAAGTGGAAGAAAGAGTGCCACCTCTTTGTTGTAAATTCCTTTGTAATGAGTTGAATATAATTGTATATTGCCTCTCATATTCTGTGTGTCTTCTCATTGATAGTTATTTGTTCTTCTGGATTCTGCATGTTTAGTTGCTTATACATTGGTAATCATGTGTGCTCTTAAATCTGACAAGTGGTATTAGAGCAAGGTTGTTGGCTCATAGCTTGATACCACTGACAATTGGTATCAGAGCGAGGTTGGATGTTCTCAGAGCGAGCTTGACTAATAGATGGCCCAGATCTGTTAAGTGTTTGTTGATTACAGGTTACTCACAGGGGTTGCTGTTTGAGTGGGAGTATAGCAAGGTAGAAGACAGTACAATGAGAATGAAGGAAATCAAGCACATAATTATCACCACAAGGAGTGTGGTGGGTTGTCTTCGAGTGGGAGCTTGAAGAGGAATACAAGCCAGGATACAGATTGGATAGAGTACTGGTTTTGGGTACAGGTGCAGCTCTTTATCTCCAAGTGGGAGATTGTTAGGGTGTGGAGCTCAAAGCTACACCTTAAGGCAAACAGGGGGGTTTCCAGTGTACGCAGTCATCAGCGTCGGCAGGCCACACTGACGTCGGTCAGGGGACGCAGAAGGGAAATCAGCGATGGCAGGGAATCGGCCAGCGTCGGTCACCTCCAGGAGGGTAGGGACTGACGTCGGTCACCTATAGCGGTCTGAACTGTTGTTTATGAACAGTCAGTTAAGTGAACGTGGAGTTTGCATGTTAAAGGCTTGTTCGAAGTCTTGAGCCGCAAGTCTAATCAGTGTATGCATGAGATCTATATAATAGACTCATGGGCTGTATTGTTAGGTGAAGAATTTGGAGAAGAGCTATGTGAAGCTTGGAGAGTTCTTCCCATGGTGGAATCAAGTAGGATTCCCCATGTATGGATAAGTAAGATCAGGTTTGATATGCAGGGGTGTATGGATGCGAGGGTCAGAAAGGAGATCAGCAGGGTAGCTAGATCCAAGGTGACAGCAATACATCAGCAGGATCATGGAGAGATCTACTTGGAGTACGGTTGTGTACTCGATTGTACAGATGTGCAATGAGGTGAACAACAGCTTGTGTTAGCTGTGTGTTGTGACCTATGAGAGAAGATTACTCTGGAGGGAAGTTTAATGTAAGCCCATGAAGTGGAAGAAAGAGTGCCACCTCTTTGTTGTAAATTCCTTTGTAATGAGTTGAATATAATTGTATATTGCCTCTCATATTCTGTGTGTCTTCTCATTGATAGTTATTTGTTCTTCTAGATTTTGCATGTTTAGTTGCTTATACATTGGTAATCATGTGTGCTCTTAAATCTAACAAGTTGTGTCAGAGCTTTGGGGAGTTTCAGTCTTATCAAGAAAGACATCAACATCTTCATTCAATATTTTATGGGTGCTCAATGGAACCATGCTAGAAGAGGAAAATTTAGGTTGATAATTTTTTTGGACAATTCAGGCTCTAATTGGATTAAAATTGATCTATATATAGGATTTAATCAATAAAAACCTATTTTGTATATGAATAAAGCATTTAGTTAAGTTGTGAATGTTAAATTAACTACTTCTATGGACTCTTGACCCCCATTTGTTGTTCTTTGAAATTTATATATGTAATTTTGGTAGGGGATTGAGTGATTATACCTTGTGCATAAGTATGGGAGTTTTTTCCTCATGTACTTATTATCTTTCATCATTCCTTCCTAATCATCTTATTTTACTTGATTTGGTTTGCTAGGTGTCTATTCTAGACTAGTTGATCCCCTTTGTAATATGATGTTTTAATATATATTTTTCCTTTTATTTAAAAAATACAAGTGATTTAGGGAACAAGATTTAAATATGGGGAATGGATTATATATAACTAGGTTATATTCACTTAGAATGCATTTTAATAAGATATATATGGGGTTTCATCTCATTTGGATTGCTTATGGTTAAGTCTTATGCATTTCCATAGAGTAAATGTTATTATGCCCATTGTACATTACTAAAACAAAATAAAATTTTATCCCACATTTACCCTCTAAAAATTTTAAATAGCCTTGTTAATTTGAGAAAAAACTAAAATATTAATATATGCAATTAAAATATTATATTAATATTATTTTTGAATTCATATTTTGTGCCTTTGAGATTCTATGGTTTTTTTGTATTTGATGTTTAATCATTGAAAGATTAGTAATTTTATAGGTTTTGGGGTATCTTATGTTCATTACAAGGATAAAAATAATCCATAGATAAACTCAAAAAAATCAAATCATTAAGGGTTTTCTTATGTTTGATCACGATCTAGTAAACCCAAGATCATAGCTTAGCTTGCACAATCTTGAGACCTTACCTCGTAATGAATCTTTATTATTACAAATATATTAATGATGCATGTATTTTATATTCACTCTATCACACATTGATGTGGAATGTGATAATCTATTTATGTATGAGAGTTATGTCCAAAATACTATGTGTGGACTTTTAAATTCAAATAAAAGAAAAAAAAATTAGTGAATTTAGAAGAAACTTTTGAGGATGTTACAAGGTGATATATTTTAGAATATCCAAGATGACAAGAGATAAGGAGTATTAATAGTATCAATTAAAGTGGAAGAATATAAAACTTCAATATGATACTTGGATATTCATGCATGATGATGTAAAGTATAGAAAATTAATTGAAGAGATCACACAAGGTATATGACCAAGAGCTCATGAATCATTTCACTTACCCAATGTGTCTCATGTAAGAACATCTAGGTCAATGATTAATATCATATCAACAAAAAACATGGGGAAATGTTTGTGTGGAATTTTTCATTTTTTGTATGTGATTATGTGGCTTGTACACAATGTCGTCAATGTTATTTTGTATGTAAGACTATCAAAACCAAACCAAGGAATACCATAAAGACGCCAATATCTCAAGATAATCAAGGAAGTAGGTTTTAGTAATTTCCTATAGGTCAATTTGACACATGTTAGGAGAATGAAGAAATCACATCTCAATGTGAGTGATAATGTCAAAACCATTGTATTTTATTAACTGATAATTATGTAACAACTAATTTTTAGTAATTAATGGTTTCACTTGAATAGGTTAAAAATATAAAATAAATACCTAGATGAAGAAAAATCAACATATAGACCATTATCAAAATATGGGGGAACTAAAAGAGTCATGTTAGGTTATCATACCCATCAATTGAGATTCATATTAATCTTACAAAGGGTTTGGAGTTAGTCGATAATAGGATAGTTAGAGGTGAGTTATCTACAATATAGAAGGAAGATTACAAAGTATGTTAGGGAGGTGTATCAAGAATTGAGTGGTGTGTAAAAATTCCATGATGGATTGAGATTTATACTAATATTTTCATGTGTGTTTGATAATAAATTTAGGAAGAGGTGTGTGTAATTAAATCCACGTAAAATTATCTTAAGCAATAAAGGATGTGTTTTAGGTTATGAGTTTGAGTTCTTGTGTTTGTTCATGTCTATTAGAAAGGTGAGTAGTTAGATGTCACAGAATAAGGAAATCATTCATTTGGCCTTTTATTCCTACTAGTATTATATGATTTGATACATATATTTCTTAGGTTTATTTAATTTATTCAAGCCATAATCCACTTTACAAATAAAAATTTATTGAGGCAACTTGAAAATATTCTTGCATTGTTATGTTATGTGTAGTAATGGATTTATTAATTCTAAAGTAGGATAAAATCATGTACTTAAAATTTAAAAGAGTATAAAATGTCTCATAATGGAACACCCTTTGGAAGAGTCTAGGACAAGAAGCAATATTTTTAGAACAGTTAGATGTGTTGAAAGGAATACAAGACAAATTGGATGTTATGAAGACTACACCATCAAAAGGATTTGTTGTTAACAAAAATTAAGTAGAAGAAACTCTAAAATTTCATGTACAAAATTTGGATGATAAAATAGAGGATAAATTTGTGTAATTTATTTACAAGAGGGGATGTAAGAAAAAATTTGATGTATCTAGCTTGTTTCCAGAAGGTAAGTACACAAAGTTGGGGGACAAAAAGGGGCCTACCCATGGACATGTTTTTCCTACAAATTGAGAAATCTAAACTTCTGTAGATGATTTGATATGGCTACACTAAAAATTCAAGGATGGTGAAAGAACATGAATTGTAGCATTTTGAGTCTAGTTTATAAAACATTTTTTTTTAGAAATGGTTAAGTATAACAATGTAAAACATCTAAAATTTGAATAGTAACTCCTATTTGTTTTAGAAAAATAGAATATATAGTTGATTGTGTGGCACCTCATTTTTTAAACATCATTTAATATTCATTAAAACAATTTGTTGAAACTTTAGATAAGATCATATAGTTTGTAACCTATATTTTATATATTTTAAATTCATATTTAAAAATAAATAAAATTAAATACATCCTAAAAATTGATTAAAAAAATGGATATCTAGTTATGTAGCCCCTAATAACTACCTCAGAAAAATGAAAACTAGTTTTTTTTTAAAATTGTGTAGAATTAGGCCTAGTTTACAACCATACAACTTTTTTTCATTTGTATCAATGAAAAAAAGATACACAAAAATATATAGTCATGTATATTTTTGGCATGTAGAGGCCTAAAAAATTTATAGTAAGAAATAAACATAGATTTAAACCTTAAAACAGTCCAAAAATTATAAAAAAAAACATATATTTGGAAAGAGGAAAGCATGCTCATCATCATGGTAATAATTTTTTGAATTTTATTGTTAAAATTTGTAGTGTATTTAGTGAAGGAATTTGAATTTTGATATTTTATATCAAAACTCTTTGATTCAACTATGTGTTAATAGGTCCAAGCCTTTGGTTTGGGAACCCAACCCATTTCCAAGCCAAAATTATTGGTTTTTAAATTGAAAAAGAACATAACACGTACATGTTATAATGTGTATGTGTTATTCTCCCATAACATCAGAAAAACAAATTTTGATTGCTTTTAAATGTTTATGCTTATCTATTTATCATGATATAGACTTATTTATACTTATTTAGTTCATGTTTAAACTTATTCAACCTTGTGAACCTAATTTTTACTATAAAGGATTCAATTTGGACCTCTCAACACTAATGTCATAACTAAATAAGCCAAATAATCCAATGGTTGAGTATGAAGGTAATTGGAGCTAATTTGAGCCCCTTCAACCTAATTTCATGAATATAAAATGTGATTTGGGGTTTGATCATCTCTAATTACATTAGATAATGAAGCAAAGAATCATTTGGTTCAATGACATATGCAATTTTGACAAGTATAGGATGTGATTTTGGGATCAATAAACTTGAATGTCAACATATAATGAATGAAATAGTTGATTTGTTCAATTTTGGAGGAAATTATAGTGAATATGATGATCTTTAACCTAATTGTGACTATAAAACATGATTTGGGGATAAATTGGCTTTGATTTCATTAGAGACTGAGCCAATTATCCAAATGGTGTAATTAGTTACATAGTTTTTAAAAGTTTGATCCACAAAAACCAATTTTTAATTATGTATGATGCAATTTGGAGTGAAATTAACCTTAATTTTATTGAATGTAGTGAACCAAATATTTTAATCTTTCAATCAAAGAGAAATTTGAGCCCAATTTTATCCCCTTCATCTAAACTACAAGAAAACTAAAGGAACATGGGTTATATTGTTTATTCTCCTTTTGGAAAATCAATTTCAAGGGATCTTAGTTTATATGGATGAAAATGAAAAGAATTAAAAATGTACATTTTTGTGTGATCGACATTGAACAACTAGAAATCATATTATAAAATTTTAAGGGGAAAAAAGGGATAAAGGATGATTGATCATTCCTGATTTCATCAAATTTAAGATTTCAAAAAAATTGTGGTAAATTCATGTAAGTGCAATGAGTAATTACTCTAAAAAATAACCATGTTTGGTATTTTGGGTTAGTGATTTATCTAACATGAGTGTTTAAAATGAGTTTGAAATTAAAAAAGAGTGATGGGATGAAGCATTATTATGCTCACATTTAAAGGGATAGTTTGGAAGTGCATTTTATTTTTCTAAATGTTTATGAATTGAGAATGAGTGATGGATTTCAAAAACATTTTTCATCATCTTAAATCTAAGCACACTTAAACATTGTCATTGTAAATGTTTTGTATACATGTAATGGATAATAAGAATGAATGAATACAAACCTACACTACTATTTTAGAGGGATGAATTGGTCCAACTGCCTCACTTCACAAGTGGTTATGAGGATGATAATCGAGTAACATGTTATCTATTAATTATTTATTTTAGAACAAAGTGTTATAGTTGTTATGATATAATAAATTGGTTAAGAGATAACATATTGGTTTTCATTTGTACGGGGTATGATAGATATATCCTATAATAAATACTCAAACCATATTATTTGATTGTTACATCCCTAAAAATTAAACCCAAATGCAATACTCAGACCCCATTTTATCAAAAATGCAAACATAAAGGTAATTGGGTCCAATCCAAACCCATTTAACCTAACCGTGAACCTAAATTTGATTATATGCAGATAATTTGGGGTTAAATTGACTTCAATACCATAAAAAAATAAATTATAAGATTGACCAATTCAATATATGATCACATATACATAATATATAATTTGTATGCATTATAACATGTATGAATTATTATCCCCATAGACAACATATCATTGTCCAGCATTTATTTTTTGATAATTCTAACCCTAGAAACATTCTCTACACCATTTTATATTTTCCAAGATAAAGACAAGAGGAATAAAATTACTCTTTGGGTCCCCCAACATTAAAAGGAATCAAATTATTCTTTGCCTAGTCATGGGTGATGAATCTCTTTCATAAAAGATGGATAAGTTAAATCACAAAACATCAGATCAATTAGAAGAGTTGAGAGAAAACAAAAGGTATGAATGCAATCATTTAAATTGAAAAAAGGTATGATAACTATCCCTAATTAGCTAGATGTCTAGATAATGATGAAATTGACAATAATAAATTGAATAACGATGATGAATATTTACATAGAATTCTAAATTATGTTGTAATTCCACATTTAAAGAATTTTTATTTTATTTTATTGATGATGAATCTATAAATGATGATTTATCCCCTATGATTGAAGTCCATTTCATGGAAACACATAATGATGAAAATAAAAATGAAGAAAATGTCATCCCACAACTAAACAAAGAAACTAACAATGAAGAAACTAGTAGTGACTATAATTATTTTGAAATACCCTCACAACAAATTCCATAATTAAAAACACCTCCAAATATCATGAATATAAAAGTCAAGTACTTAATTGAAGTTGATGAAAACCTTTTTAAACTAATACATAATAAAATGTATGATCACCATTCAAGAAGACTAGCTAAAAATAATTGAGATAATTTTTGTAATCACCCAAAAGTGGTATTTGAGTGATAAGAGTGCTACTTGAGACTACCTATCCCTAGATTAGCCCTAGACCTATCCTAGAGTGTATTATCACACTTATCTGGCCTTCATAAGGGCCATAATCATCCATAATCAATTTTAAAGTAGTCCCAAACCCTCATTTATCAATATTATCCCTTTGCATATTATTCTACTAGTTGGGCACCAATACCATAATAAGGACACTAGTACCACATGGATCTAGTGTCCCAAAATTGATGCTAACGTCCTTTTGCCTATCTTTCCCAAATAGATATATTTTTAAAATTACAACTTCCTAAACTCATCTTAGACCTCTTTTATCACTTGCACAAGAAATAAAAATATATATAAACATTGATTTTAGCCATATAAAAATTATATGGAAATTAGATGAAAAATAAACATTCAAACTCATAACAATTTGTGAAAAATTAAGCTTACCAATCTCTATTCTTCATATTACCATCTATAGCATCTCTAAGCTCAGATTAGCCATATTTCTAGTCTCAAGCACATTCAAGGTGCTCAAGGTCACTATCAAACTAGCATAACTTGCACTTGCACCAACACTTAGGTGGGGAGAACTACATTGGTCTTGATCCCTACTTATATTATTGTATGTAAGAAAATATCTTCATAGAAGGGTGTTGAGGATGTCCATCCTACCCTACTAACAAACACACTTTCTAGCTCATGCCAACTAGATGCCCTAGCTACATGGAAGATTAGGGTTTACACACTAAATAAATAATTATAGGAAAAATACAAGGTTTTATAACTCATGCATGTAGGAATAGACCTCATAGATCTAGATATAGGTGCACCCAAAATCTTGGGATAGTCTTGCACAAAGAACACTACCACCAATATCAAGACACTACCACAACTTTTACAATAATAATGCTACTATCCAATTATGGTGATACTATCCATGAGGGGTTATGAAACCTAGATATAATTGAATACACTTAGACCACCTTCCATCTCATTTTCCATCACCTAGATCACCTATCTTAGTTATTTTCTAGCTAAGTTCTTATTTGCACAATTTATTGATATTTTTAGAAAAGTTAAAGCTAGTAAGTTCTATATTAAATTAGTGGTTGTATTTATTACATATTATTTCCTTGATTTATTCTACTCAATTCTTTAAAAAATATAGGATTTACATGTGTTATGTCCTAAAAGGTTAAAACATTTGGTGAACCCAACTACCTTCAAACATTACTCAAAACTCTAATCCTAGATAACCCTAAGGTTTACATTTCTAGCATTTAGATTTTAAAACGATACATTTTCTAATTTTATTTTATATAATCATGATAATAATGATATAAGAGGTGTATCACTTTTTGTTCCAAATTTTAATACTTTAATTTTCATGTTTTTTCCCTATAATTTGGAATGAACTCAAAAAATACATAAAAACATTTATACATGATGTTTTATATCAATTAAAATGCTTGTCATGCTTCATTATTTATTTAGCATTATATCTTTATCTTATGTGGAATTCAATTAAGACACATTTATTTAATCATATATAGAATAATTTACATAAGATAACAACTGCACTACCTAAATTTAATAAGTCTCCTTTAGATGCATTTTACTCTTTGGTTCACTTTGATTCCTTACCTATCACTCCTAGACATAAGGAAACATTGGTGGTATAGATTATCCCTCCTTATTTATCACACACATATAGCCACCATCCCTCTTTTAATTCCATGTCTACACTCTTATTAGATCTTATGGTCTAGGTTATGATTTCCATGTGTGGTCCCAAAGCTTGGCAAGATAACAACACCCATGGCTATAGCTTTATTGACCAGAGCAAGGATCCTTCCACTATAGTTTCCATTTTAGATATCCTAAAACATTCAAACAAATACAAATACATTTTATATGATACACTCCATGATATTTATGTGCCACAAACATCTAATCCAACTTATGTTTCTTTCATAATTAATATTTTAAAATGGACCAAAGAAGATATTTAATTCAAGAGGGAAGATCTCCCACCTCAGCATATCATATATTTATACTTGCCTCTCTAAATTGCATTACAAATTAATGAGGTAGGTTTCAAAAAGGTTTTAGTTTACAATGGATTAGGGTTGAATATTTTAAATATCTCTTTTCTTTGACTTCTTAATATACATGCTAAGAATTTAGATCCTTCTAATTTAAACATCTAAGGGTTTGATAATATTCCACATAAATTCTTGGATTAAATCACACTAAACCTTATATTGAGGCCTTAAAACTACCTAAAACATGTCAAGTTATGATTAATGATCTTAATTACAATATCTTGCTTGGAAGACCATGGATTCATGATATGCATGTAGTTCCATCCACTTTACATGCATGCTAAAATTTTAGCTACAAATTTCATATCTATACATGCCCTATTAGTAGAGGTTCCTAGATTTCACCAAAACATGCTAAGTAGGGGGATAGAGTGTGTGAATTTACATCAAAATCATACAGGATGGTTTAATTAGGACTTTACATACATAGGCAAGGTTTATCGTAGATAATTACACTTATTTAATGGCTAAACTTGTGATGTAAACTACTTATAGATCTATCAAATTACAAATCAGTGTAGTATAATGAAGGAAATATTCACAACACAAAAAACTCTACAATTATACCATAAAAGAGTACAAATAATTAAAACTCATAATAAAGTATCTAGTACTAGGGATTAAAATAAGGAAACCTTCATATAACAAGGTCCAATTTTTTCAATACTCTATGCGAAATCTTCCTAATCAAAATAACAATCACTATTCTATTACTCACATACATGTCAACATCAATATCAACCCTTATATTACATTATTTTTCTATACACATAGGCCTTAGTTCCTATGGTTTTAGCTTTCATATTTACCATGCTAAGAATAGTTTTCCATATCACCTTTGGTTGAGTCCTAACCAACATAGATATTCTCGTAACAACTCCTAACAACCTAAAAATAGAACACAATTGTAATTATCACAGGATGTTCTCATACATATAATCAATTTTACATTTAATTTTTACAACTAACACTTTCCTAGACTTAAAATTGTATCTCATCCTAAGACAATGTCATAGAGGTAAGCTTGTCTAAAAACTAAAAAAGGTGACAAAATATAAAAGTGTATAGGATTTGTAGTTTTTGCTCAAGGTGCCAGTAAACTATTTATTACACCTTGCACATTACTTAGCCTCCCTTTCAAGTTTTCAATTAAGTAAGATACTTGTATACTATGCTCATGGGTTATTAATAGACTAACTCTGCACAAGACTATATAAACTACTAATTACAAAATAAATTTACCAAAATTTCAAAATTGTTAAACCTACACAGACATTAATCAGATGGTGGTGACATCTTTCATTATTGGATAATCTATCATAGTTGGATAGATATAATGATCTTAGGTTCATCTACGAGTGGTGAAATGCTTGTGTTGATGAGGACCAAGTCATACTTGTAAGACTTCTAATTGAGTATATCTTCTTGAGCACTGTACATAAGATTGTGTAGGGGAGCTTGATTACCCATCAGTTGGTGAATATTTTTTTCAATCATCCCAAGTAAATTAGGATTCACCATGTTGACTAACATGGTGATTTACCTATGGATCTAAACCATCTTATCTATATTTCATTATGCTTGCACATTGGTAAATGAGTTTTACAACATCTAGTTCTGCTAGGTCTACATACTCTAGATGATTGTATCCCTTACACCAAGTGAGTTTTATACTAAATAATACATGGTATTAGGAGTTTTATTAGGTACAGTTTTAGCTTGTGTGAAAGTATTTATGGAAAATTTGGGCTATGTAGTGGTCCAAACTATATCCAACTACTTCTTCCAATTGATCAGCTCAAGTGTAATGTATGTATCCTGAACTCAAGTAGTATCTATAGTGTCTTGATACTCAACAAATAATTCATAGAAGACCTCAGTTTTAGATTTGATGGTTTTCCATTTTTGGATGATGCTCACTTCATTAAATGTTTGCCAATATGTGGTGAACTTATTTAAAAGAAGAGAAAGTTGGTCCTTGTTTTGGAGTGAAGGATTCATATTAAGTTGTGTGTAAAGGTCATGATAGGCATCCTTGATAGTCTTTCTTGCAATACGTAATTGTTCTATGACTATAAAATTGGTATCATCAATCTCATTAACTTGTTACTCCAATTTGACTACCTTCTATGAAATAGAATATTAGAATGTAATGATACCTTCAATTTTATTAGAAAATGGTATCTATGACACATCCAAGGATGATTCTATTATGGCAAGATTCAAGGCAAGATATATGAATGATTTACTCATAAGTGTCATCCATAATGAAACTATGGGCAAAGAAAAAAATAGCGCACCATGTAGAAGTTGTTGGCACATCCCATAGCCTATTGGTAGACAGGATTAAGGAAGCATTGTCATCTTGTGAGGTATAGTGTCTCCCACTTGTATTTGGGGTGGTTCTAGAGAGGGTTGTGCTACCCTAAAACTAGACAAAGTTTGTGTAGAGTGGGCCTTCATAACATCTACTTGGGATTAGTGCTCTTTGTCATTATTTCCTCTTGTGCCTACTAAATAGCATCTTCTTATGCCTCCATGGAAACCTCTTCTTTCACTTTCTTCTCAATGTCTTCCTATGCCTTCTTATCTACTTATTTTGCCTATAGCTTAATTTGTCATTCTTTGTCCTCATCCTAATTCTATGATTGATCTTGCATAATTTGGTTCTTCTTTTTCTCTTTAGATGCTTCATTATATTTGAACTCTACTTCCAATTCAATATCCTTACACTTTTGTTCTACTATGTACTATTGTTGTTTATCTTGTTCTATAGCTGCAAATTTTTGTTGCATTTTATTCTTTTATTCCTCCTCTTGTTTTTGTCTGAGTACCTTAACATCCTCAACTTGCTTTTAAGCTTCTACTTCCGTGGCCTCACATTGGGATTTTTCCTATTCCTATTACTCCTTATCATCCTTCCATTTAAATTAATCCTTATCCATACAATTTTATTTTTGTCACACATGATGCTTAGTTTCTCTCTATGCTTCCTCACATGCATCTTGTTCTTCCATAGTCTGAGCTTGAAGTGTTACTTCTTTTGTGTTGCTTATGGCCTCCTCAGAGAGTGATGGTGAGGAGTTGAGCATAGTAATTTATACCTTCACTGAATAAAATTTCCCCTTGTAAACTAAGCATCTTATGGGTTTTGGTGTGTCAACCTCTTGCACTTGCTACTTTCTTATTGTAGGCTATCCAACATAGGAACAAGTGAGGTTTCTACCCTAGATTATTTAGGGCTATGTGGAGTTTGCCTATGCTAGAATAATTTTTATAGGGGGTTAACTTATGTGTTTATTGACTATGATGGGCTCATAGTGGATCCTCCTAACTTGAACATTTGTC
Source organism: Torreya grandis (assembly GCA_037957365.1). Classification (NCBI taxonomy): domain Eukaryota; kingdom Viridiplantae; phylum Streptophyta; class Pinopsida; order Cupressales; family Taxaceae; genus Torreya; species Torreya grandis. The sequence continues at coordinate 1,848,989 of JARHVA010000842.1, forward strand.
AAATGCATTATAATTTGGCCTCTTCAACCATTATATCAATGATGATAAAATCAAGGAAAGGGGATAACTCAATCCATAGATTTTATAGAAATTTGTTTTACACATGGATGGTGTGCACCACTTTCTATAAAAAAATATTCCTTTTCCTCCTCCTTATCATATATGTCTCCATCCATACCATCCATCATCATCCTTTAGACCTGTTATTCATCAATGCCCATATGTAGTAAGTCATAGATCCCAATGATGTTAGGGATGCTTAAGTCATCTAAAAAAGTCATTTAGATGCAAGTCTTCCCCCTCAAATGAGATGGGGATTTTTTACCTTTAAGTACCTTGCACTCCCTTTTATCTTTGATTGGTGTTAATGTCATTGATGGTTGCAAAAATATAGTTGTAGGGATTAGAATAGGTGGTAACACTATTTTTAATGGGGTTAATCTTGTTGCTTTGATCGACTTCTACTTGGACACCTTAGTTTATGACATTTACACATTGATAAAATAAGGGAGGGTTGGACCTAGTACCTTGGGAAATTCATGAATCCTGATGGAAATGCCCTTTAGTAGCTTTATGATGACATTAGGAAATATGTGTGGGTTGGCTATGATTACCTCTACCAACTCAATCCACCAAGTGGAGAACTTGGCTTGATGCCCAAAGTAGGTTCTCTCTCAGGTCTATATGAGATTATATAATCATATATCTATCTAGTAGTCAACATCAGTATGAACTTTACCCTCAGGTGACTTCCACTATGTAAAAACTAATAACAATACCAAAGATTGGTACCAGAAAGTTTGTTTCATAGTCACAAAGAACTTATCAATGTTATAATCAATTTTGTTGACCAAAACTTCAATCCAATTGAATTATTTGTTGCGATGGATCATTTTATGGGCAATATCAATGACCCTTTTTGTATCCTACTTGGCATCCTTGGTTATCTACTAGACTCTATGAGAAATGCATTCAACCAAAATGTGATTTGATACATCTTTAATGTCCTCTAATGGAATTCATCATGAGATTCAAGATTGGTTTTCTCAGATCTCCAAAAGTATGGGTGACATTCAAGATTTGTAGTGAGCTATCAATATCCCCCTCACATGCAGTCCTATTGCCCTAGGCATTGTAGTAGTATTTATGTGGATGGTTATGTCTTGTGAAAGATAAATCTTACCCTCTTTATAGTGACCTAGAAATACCTTCATTACATCACTGAGTTTCCAAAAATTATGTAATTGGATCAATCACTCCACATCTATATTATAGATCCTATGTGGTTGTGCTAATGTTGTTGGTTTTGCCCCTTAAATTGCATCTGGCACAAACATTCATAGCTTCACATTATGGAAAAAATCATAGCCATCTAGTTCTATGAAGTCCATTTATTATAATGCTACATTGATGATCATTTCCTCTTTCTATGATTTTGTGAATCTTTTGATGAGTTGGGATTGATTAAATCCATCCATTATGTGTTGTGTACTTTGATCTAAAATAATTTCTATGGATATGCAGATTTGAGGCTCAACTGAGAGTAACAATTACCTAGAAATTTTATAGAACTTCAAGATACTTAATAGTAAATATAAATTTAGTTTCTTGAGTGTCAGATTTATAGTTTCTTGCACTACCTTTGATATTTTTTTATCTTTATTAATTGTACTATCACTCAATCCTTCACATGTAAGCTTTGAATGAATTGGATCCTTTCTTGCTCATGTGGCATTCATTTTGATAATGTGGCATTCAATTATAGCTATGGTTGATGTTTTTTGACCTATTGATTTAATTGAGCTTGGGACATGCATTACTTATACTATTTTTGGCATGGACCCATTACTTTTCCAAGAGATTTGTCAATCTCCCCCATACCTAATCATTAATTGTAATAGCTTGACTATTAAACTCCACTATCTTCTCAATATTTGGATGCACGTGTCTTTCCCAAACATAATTGATGTTTATATTTTGTACTCATTTGGAGACCTTTAATTTATCTACACTAATGAAACCTTTGAATTTCACATGGATCCCTCTTATCCCTTACCCTTATACACACATATTTACCCATATGTGTCAAAAAAACACATATAATCAAAACTATATTGAAATCAATGCTTGAAAACATGATTTCCATCTACTTGGTGTAAATAACACCTTTATTCCTTATTTTTCTAAATTAATGGTAGTAAGACTTCCACTAACAATAATTTATCCACCCAGGTAAGACATTTTCCTACAAATCTCATAGGGCCACTATTCAAGGCTATGAAATTTCATTGATGATGTAAGGGCCCTTCCATATTATGTTAAGATTTCCAAGGAAAATTCTAAACCTAATAACATACAAAATAACAAGTTGATTTACCTATAACTCCTTTGTTCACATATTTTTATCATTCCATGCCTTTTGGATACACTTTTCTATCTCTTGGGCCCATAATGCTCTACATCTCACTTCATCCATGTGAATCAAGTCCATCAACATGTTAATCATTGAATCATGATCACCCATTCATAACAAATTTATGACTCACATATTGGGAAACACATATTCCATAGGCATCATAGCTTCTAACCCATAGATAAGTTAAAACAATGAAAACCTTGTCACACATTTATAATGTGTGTGATAAGCCTACAAGACTACTAGAAGCCTATCCTCCCAGTTATCTCACTTCACATCATAGATATTAGTAATCATCTTACCTATCACCTTACTCATAGATTCATCTTGGCCATTCACCTATGGATTATAAGCGGTGATTTTATGTTGTGATAACATGAACTTATCTATGAAGGTATTGATGGTCTTATTCAAAAAATGAGTTATTATATCACTTACCAATTTAATAGGGTAGTTAAAACTGGTGATGATTTTATTGTATGAAAACTTGGTTGTGCCCTTTGCACTTTAACTTGGATTCATAGTAGTTTTTAAAACTTGGTTGTGCCCTTTGCACTTTAACTTGGATTCATAGTAGTTTTTACCCATTTGGTAAAGTAATCTATCACAGTGATTATGTACCTACCTTATTGCATTTACTTAGGGGATTGATTGGCCTTACAAATTCAATGCCCCACTATTCAAATAGCTACTAAAATAACATGGGATGCAAAGGCATATCATCTCACTAGTGTGGCTTCCATATACTTTGGCATACATTTCACTATCATGCAACTCTCTACATATATTGAAATAAATAGGGCCACCAAATGCCACTTTCAAAAAAAATAATCATAGTTATACCTCATATGAACTGACCTCTTATAGTTCATTCATGAGGTTCATCGATGATATATGCATGCTCATGCTCTAGTGCCACTCTGTGTGTCACTTCATCTTTTCCTAAGTAAAAAAAAAATCCATTAACAATACTATACAAAAGATCTTTAGTGATCATCTATATCTTATCTCTTTCTATATAGTGTTTTTGGAATGTCCCCTATTTGAGAAATTATGTGATCTCTTGTAGTTTTTCTATAATCATAGTCACCTAGAATAGGTGTGCATTTGATGACTAATCTTGTAGTTCCTTAAGTTCCTTTCCATTAGTGAGTTGGCTGAGATGGTCTGGGCTGACATTATCCTGACCTAGTTTAACATTAATCTAGAATTGAAATTTCTAACAAAGCATCAACTAGTGTGATATTCACCCTCCCAATAGAATATTTTTCATGAGGGTATCACATATATTTATGATTAGTGAAAAATTTTAATAGTGTGACCAATAAGTATTACCTAAACTATTGTAGTGAGAACACTATTGCCAAGGATTCTATTGTATAATTATTCTCTACGATCATCAACCTTCTTCTTGAAAAGTGGATCAAATGATTCAATCCTCCTAAATATGTGAGTAATGCTCCAACTACAATCCCTGAAGCATCCAAATGCACATGAAAATATTTAATCTAATGTGGGAAAACTAGGATTAGAGCAGTCACTAGTCTCTACTTCAAATTAATGAATGTGGGTTCACAGTCCTCTATCCAGACAAATTAGACTCATTTTCATAGCATCTTCTCCAATGGGGATGATAAGTGGCATAACCCTTGATTAATTTTTGTTAGTAACTAGTATTTCCTATAAAATATCACACTTTTTTTTAAGTATTGGGTGGTGGAATACCCATAATGACTAGATCTTAGCCTAGTCTACTAGGATTCCTTTACTACACACTTCATGACTTAATAAAACACCAAAATGTGTGAAAAATAGACATTTATTCAAATTTAGTGATATACACAATGATCTACATATCTCTAACATTAACTTAAGTTTTGATAAATGTTATCTAAATAAAGAAAACACTACCTAGTCATCCTAATACACTTCTAAGAAGTCATGGATGAAATCCTTGAATGTAGTTAACACATCTCTAGAGAACACTGTAAGTGTGTGTTTTACTCCAAAGGGAATGAGCTTGTAAGAAAATAAACCATATTACTTTGTGAATGTGGTTTTTTTCCTATCTTCTTTTTCAATGGGTTTCTAATGGTAACCACTAAATCTATCTATGAACAAGAATACTTCATGCCTTGTGATAGCCTCTAAAACTTCATCTGTGAAGTGAATAGGAAATGGGTCATTGAGACAAGCATAATTAAGGATGTCATAGTCTTTATAGATGTGTATCTCCATAGTCTTCTTTAATAATATGACCATGGGGCTAACCCAATCATTTTTCTATATCCAGAAGATAATTTCTACTTCTAACATGCGATCAATTTCAGATTTTAATTTCATCTTCATGTTCAGATTTAGCCTATATGGTATCTTTTTGATTGGACATGTGCACTCCTTTAACTCTATGTGCATCTACCCTAAATAAGGATCAACACCATTGACTTCTATAAAAATTTTAATAAATACATCCTGATAGTCTTAGAGTAACTATAAAACCTTTGATATATCTTCATGTGTCCAATAGTCTCTAACATGTGCCATTTTGGGTCCATATTTTATGCTAATATTTTCTACATGTTACTTTAATAGATCCCAATACCTCTTGAATTCTTATTTAGGAATGATGTCATAGATTATCCATTCTCCTTCACATTCTAAGAACTACATATGTCATAGCTTTTCCTCCTCTATTTCCTCTTTAACTAGTTATAAAAGAGGCTCTAACTCTCTCTGGCTCAAAGACATCCCCTATATCCATGTAGTCCTTATTGTCTATCCATTATAAAGGACTAATAATCCTCCTCCTATATCCTGTGGAAGGGTTAAATCCATGGTGGGCCTTACCTTGGCCAATTTCTTTAATTTTTAGGATGTGTGTCAATTTTTTCTCTATGAATTCATACAAACTTGGTTTCCATGGATCTGGTAAGTCTTCAACTCATGTATATCACATAAAGGTTTTCATATTTTGTAAAGCCACTTTTACTAGAGGGTTACCACTCTCAAAGATGAACATTTGGATGAAATCAACTTGGATATATGCCCAATCCTTTATTTCTATTCTTTACTCCCAATCGATATACCATGCTATAGGGAAAACACCTAGGGTATAGCTGAAATTATGTGGTCAGAATTTAGGAGAAATACCCTCTAACATTCATACCTCAATACACCTATACACATGATTTTATAACTTTTCCATCCTAATAGATAGGCTAGTCTCTTCTAATAGTCTCTGGTAGCTAGAATCAAGCTACTAACAACCACACACTTCTTCCCATGTTAACTATGCATCTTTGTAAATGGACAACCAGTTCATAGCAATCCATTTCATCACATAGTTGAGAGAAATAACCCTCTATTTCTCATCTGGTACATGATATTGAAATCATGTGATGAATTTGACAACATCCTCTATAGCAAAATATTAGGGTATTTGGTGATTAGTTGTATAGATCATTCATAAAATTCACAACTCATGATCTCCTTTAGCCCAATTGAGTACAAGGGCATCTAAGTCTCCACTAATCAAAGAAGCTTTGTCCCATGGGAGAATGCCCTCTTTATTTGGTTCTATGTAGTCCTGATCAGTATAACCCACTTGATATATGAAATATATATCATATTGTGTTAGAGACATCAATATCATTTATCACACATCCTCCTCAACTTTCTAAGGCATTTTTAGGGTATTCATCCCCATTTTTCCCAAGATTCATTCTTTGCTAAGAATTTGAGTCTATAGAATAATGTTTTTATAAAATAAACTATACTTTATTATTCATAGAGCCTTCTACTTGTCTTCAACTACAACCTTTATCTAGATGGAATTAACACCATCATAAGGTAAGTCTAGCTCTTTTAGAATGATGTAAGTCCTAGAATTAGTCTTGTTTAGAGGAATGAAAATGATCTTGTCATCTTGATGAGACTCTAATTGATTCATGAATATGTTAATATTCATATGCCCATTACAGGCCCACTTATTCCCTATTATCATAGGGTAGTGAGTCTCATCTATCTTCATATTGATCACTTCAAAATCACCTCATAGGATGAGTTTTAGGACTTTGATTTATAAATTTTCTAGGTGACTAATAGGTTCAACCCTTCCATATTCCACAAAGTTGAGTGTCATAGGGCTATAGCTTAATGTAGGTCTTCCCAAATCACCCAAGTGGATCTAGGGATCATATTTATAGTGCTTCCAAAGTCAAATATAGCATTGGGTATTTCATACCCATCTAGATCTATGTTCATCCTCATATCAATTTTATAAGGTCTCTTAGTCTTTACAAACCAAACTAACATATATGTCCATTGTTGGCATTTTTGTGTCCATTCTAGTAGATTATGGATTAGGTTCGTGATGTTCTGGGATATATCTTCATTACACAATGTGTTGAGGAGTTTCATTAAATCCATTAGCATAGTAAGAACCCCATCTTATCTTAGTATACACACTATCTACCCATACATATATGCATCAAGAGTTGTACCATCCCATTAATTTGTCCCTTACTAATAGATTATCTTAAAATCTTCACATCTTCCCACATTAGACCTTTTTCAATGGTAGGCTCAAGATACCTATCTAGTCTTGCCTTTTTAAAACCCAAGTATTTAAGAATTTCTAATGGGAGTAACCCCTATTCTTCATGATATTGTCTAGTTAATTCCTATAATTTGGAATCTTCCCTTAGTTGTGCATGGATCATGTTAACATTTCTAATAGGTCTCTCCCTTCATTGTCTTTCCAAGACTGGATAGTCTTATATATTATGTCATTTTGTCACCCTAAAATATGCATAGTAAGGTTGCCTTTAGGGATTTGAAGGGAAATTTATCTACACATGGTTTATTTATCTACATATATAACAATGAATAGGTAGACTAGGTCCATTGTTGCCTCAACTTCCCTATGTAACACCTTGATATCCTCTTTTGTATCCTTTGTTCTCTTGTATCCTCCTATGTTACCATAAAATACCCATCCACTTTGGTGTTGTTTTAACCCAAAATTTCTAGTGTTTTATGACACATTTCATCCTTTTTGTTGTGGATATTCATTAGATATATCCACTTGAAATTATTATGGGTTTAGGACCCATCATGACTACTGCACTTGAGGAAGCATAGGATTCCATAGAGTTTGATATGACTAGGTCATATTTGGTTGTGGGAAGTTCTATGAGGTGATATTATAGTTCTACATAGAAGGTATGGAACCCGATAGTGTCTAAGGTTATTAATATGCTTTAAGGACCCAAGGCATCTCCAAGGGATTCTAACCTAGTATGATTCTCCTTGGGTTAGGAGTAACCTATGGTGTAGCTGTAAATTTCTATGTAGAAACCATGAACATATTCTTAGTGATATCCTCTTTCAATTCCTAGAGTTCTCAATATTTAATGTCATCATGTGTAGGTGACTTAAATAATTTATAGTACATTTTCTATGGAGTTTTTATGTACTATTTTACAAGATGACAGTGTGAGGTTGCATGCCTTACCACTCTGCATATCTCGTAGAACTACATCTTAACCCTAGGGCATTAATTTTTATGATGCCCTTATTGTCCACACTATATGCACCATATATCTAACTTGGGTCTCTCAACCCTTCCTTTAAAATTATTTAATCTACTCAAAAAAAAATTAAGGTACTTTTTACCTTAGATGATGGTGCAGCTGCATCCCCATACTCTTCAATCTTTTCCACCTAAATCACAATGTCTCTTGAATATATTGTATCTCCAAACTAATTTTGGGCCATATCAAATATTATCCTTGTTATTAAACCCTATATAAACTAATAATATTTATCTTTATCATCCAAAAAAAAATCTACTTTATTCATTACGTCAAAGAATCTGTGATCATAGTCACCAATAGTCTTTTGAGGTCATTGTCAGATCTCCTTCAAATCTTCTATTTTTTAGTTTGAACTCTTATTAACCTTAAATTATATAATTATCCAATTATTAACATCATGTAGGGATGCTCTAGCTACATTTTTCCTAAATATGAACTCTAGTACATGTCCACCCAAAGCACCAATCAATTCAAAATTCTTTATGCCCTAGGTAAGTAAGTATTGTTTAGGGTCCACTAACCCATCATAGTGAGATAGGTGTATAAAATCACCCAGTTGATTTTCCATAATAGGGTTTCCTATAAGTATCAAATTTGACTGGGTTACAACTGGTGTTAGGGATTGCTACAATTTTTGGAGACTTTTGTGTACTTTGGGATCACTCCTAATCTAGTGGAGGTTATGATGTCTCCTCTAGTTTTGTGGATGTGGTATTTATAGATATATATCCATCATTTCCTTCTTATTATTTTAATATATAAAGTTTTGTAATGAAATATTTAGCCTATGTAAGGATTAGAGGATCTATCTCTATAGAAAGCAATGTTGTTATGTACTTCTTTTATTGGTTTGTGAAACTCTACACAACTTCAAAATATGAAACCTTTTATGCTTATAGGGTTTTTCTTTGGACTTTTTTTGGATGTGGTCCTTGCTAAGAGTTTTTTTTCTAAATTTTTATGGGATTTACTATGATTTTGAAAAAAATGGACTCAAAGGATGTGTGTTTCCTTGAGAAATGATCCTTACCTCTAAATATGTATCTCTCAAAACTTGAACCTGTATTATGTCTATGAATATAAGGTAATCCTAGATTTTATTTTTGGGATAGCCTTTTTAGAAACTTTGAAAATTTACTCATTTTTTATACTTATATACTACTACCTTATTTTTTAATCCATTATAAATCCTCATCGCTTCCTCATGTTCTATCTCTACTTAGCTTGAGATCCTCTATTTCTCTTTATTATACCTTTATCCTTATCATATCCTTTCATCCAAATTATTAATGCTACTCCTCCTCCTCCTTATATTCATAATTTTCTAAAATGCACTCTATTTATTCCATTCCTCTATTTTTTCAACTCTCTTTCTAACTCTAGAGTCTTTTTTCAATCCTTTTCCTCTAGATTCTCCATGATGGACTCAGGATTAATATATATCTTTTCATCTTTGATTCATTCTCCCCTATCTCTCATTAACCCTCATACACCCAAAGTGACTACTCTATATTAGTAGGATTGGGCACCATGGCCTTTTCTATAGCTAACATTTTGATCAATGTCGAGAGTCATTACAAAAAAATTCATTTGATTCCTCTCAAAAATAGGTCCTTTATTGCATCAAAGGATAAGTATCCTTGTATTATTAACTTAGTGATATATCCATCAAAATTGGAATCTATCCAATGATCAATTGTAAAAGTATAATTTATCTCTAGATTCTATAACTATTTTATCTTCCCCTTAGTCTACATAATTTTGTCACTTACTCAAGGTCATAAATAGTGATATTCAATTCAAGCCAACTAATCAACTAGCAGGATAGGTAATTCACACCAAAAGATCTCATAAATTTCACCATAGAGTTTTTTTTATATAATCTCCCTTGGAGTACACACAATTCTTCAACCTTTTTTCTCTGTGAATTCAATAATTTTCTAGTCCAACTAGCTCTCCACCTCTCTTCAGGTTGGTAGCCATCGTAACATATCCATGCTCATTACAGTATTGTAAGAAGTTCTTGGGTTTCACCAAAACATATTTATTATGGGGATAAAGTGTGTAAAGTTACATCAAAATCTTATAGGATGGTTTAATCAAGACTTTACATACATAGAAAAGGTTTATCATAGATAATTACACTTGTTTCATTTCTCAAATTATGATGTAAACTACTTACAGATATAGAAAATTATGTATCAAAATAGTATAATGAAGGAAACATTCATAATAACATATAAAAATCTATGATTATACCCTAAAAGAGTAAAAATACTTAGAATTCATAATAAAGGATCTAGTACCAGGGATTAAAACAAGGAAACATTCATATAACAAGGTCTAATTCTATCAATACTCTATGTAAAAGCTTCTTGATCAAAATAACAATCACTATTCTATTACCCACAAACACATCAACATCAAAATAAAACCTTCTATTTCATTATTTTTACATGTATATAGGCCTTAGTTCCTATAGTTGTAGCTTCTAGATTTACCACACTAAGAATAGTTCTCCATATCACCTTTGGTTGAGTCCTGACCAACATAGATATTATAGTAACAACTCCTAACAACCTACAAACAAAAAACATATATAATTACTATAAGATGTTATCATACATACAACTAATTTTATGTTTACTTTTTAATGCTAACATGTCCTATGGATAAAGAACCATTAAAATATTATCAACATATAGAGCCTTTACATAATTATATTCTTCACATGGATTTTACTACAATACCACTCCAATATACTATTCATAGTACGTCTATCACTCCCCTAGTTACTTCCAAAGCACATAATAATAAGCTCACTTCTCCTTTTACATTGAGATACTTCTAAAAAATGGATTACATAGGATATGGCCTTGGAAAACATGAGCAAGGAATCCTTAATCCTATTGAAGCATATGATCAACATGGTATACAAGGACTTGGATATAGAGATATCACATCTAATGTCAAGTCCTCTCACCATACTTATTAGTTTATCATGTTTTGTCCACCTATACCACATGCAGATGATACGATAAACCATGTTTCTACACCCTCAATTATTTACCTTGATCTTATCAATTATACAACTTCTCCAAATCTACCTACTTTTGACAAGTTCACTAATGATGAGGTTCTCTTAGAATTCCTAGGTGCCTGTGAGGATATCCATTCCTTCTATCATAAGAATATGTTTTTTATTCCACAAGTGCCCAAACATAATTTGTTGATCATTCAGATGACTTAAATGATATGTTACCCAAAATAGATGATATTATCCCTATAACACCATACACTATGGATCAATCTATATTACTTAATGAAGAAATAATTGAATTTAGTTATGACACATATATTGATCTTTATATCATACTCTTTATTAGTTGTTGCCTTACATAAAGCATAGTATACAAATATTTGTTAGATTTTAAAATATTTTCCTAAAGAATTCACCTAGGATTATTCCAATATGCCTAGTATTTATCCCTCAATTATAGTACACACAATTACACTATATCATGATGCCAAGCTAGTTAAATAAAAGATTCAAAAAATACACCCCAAAGTTGCTCTTTTAGTCAAAGATGAGATCTAATGGCTCTTGGATGCCAGTCTCATTTGACTAATTGCTCATCCATAATGGGTTACTAATATTATTCTTATTATAAATCCTAATGGCCAAATCCAATGTTATTTTGATTTTATAGACCTAAAAAAATCATGTCCTAAGGATGACTTTCCTTCACCTAATATTGATATGATAGTTGACTCCATATCATGCTAGAAGATGCTTTCCTTTATGGATGGATTCACTGATTATATTCAAATTAAGATCAATGAAGAAGACTAAGAAAAGACTTCTTTTAACATAACATGGGGCACTTTCTTCTATATTATCATTCCTTTTGGATTAACAAACATAGGCATAACATACTAGTAAACAATGACACATATCTTTCATGATTTCATTAATAAAATAGAAAAAGATTATGTCGATGATTTACTTGAAAAATAAAAAGAGTGACAACATCATGTAATAGATTTGTGACATATTTTTGAGAGACTCATAAAATGCAATGTATAACTCAATCCCAAGAAATGCATATTTGCAGTTTCATTGGGTAAACTATTAAGATTCATAATATGCCAATGTGGCATTGATATTGACCCTAATAAAGTCAAATCAATCATGGATATGCCTCCTACCAATTTAAATTAACTTCACTCCCTCCAAGGCAAGATTTAGGCAATAAGCCACTTTGTGGCACAACATGAACATAATACCAAATCAATTAAAAAGGATGTAAATCTAAATGGGACATCTCATGTAAATAAATATTTGACACACTTAAATAGTAATTTTTAAACCCTCATATCTTGGTATCAACAACACCTGATAATCCACTTCTAATTTACCTTTCAGAAACTGATCATGCACTTGGTGCAATCCTAACACAACATGATGATAAACATAAAGAGATGTCCATTTACTACATCAGTCATACACTTGTTTATTATGAAAAAAATTATCTAGTAATCAAAAAAAAATGGCACTTTTATTTTCTACTTATAAGTTTTGACACTATATGATTTATAATGTAACATAATTCATTACAAAATTTGATCCTTTAAAGTTCCTCATATTGAAACTACATCTCTCTGGTCATATTAAAGAATGGGTTATCTTACTCACATAATTTTACCTCGAGATTATTTTACAAAAATTAGTAAAAGGCTAGATAATTATAGATCAATTGATAGCAACCCCATTATTGAATACAAAACCTATTAACGATGATTTTAGAGATGACTTCACAACATATCATACCACTTCCAATACATGGATAATATTCTTTGATGTTTAGATATAGAATTATTTTCATCAACCCAATTTGGAACATAGTACCCCTCACTTACCAACTCAATTTTTCATGTACCAACAACATCACAGAATATGGATCTCTTATGTTAGGCCTTCAAGAAGCCCATGATCTCTAGACCAAATCAATTAAAGTTCATGGGGATTCAAACTTAATTGTTAATAAATTTAAATATATATATAAAATTAAAAAATAATACCTCATCCCCTATAAAAATATGGTTCAATGTCTATAGGCTTAGTTTTAAAACTTATCTATAGAAAATATCCCATGTAAAGATAATCCTGATGCCCATGTAATGATCAGTGTTGCATCATTGATCCCCATTAAAATATATGAAGACCAAGATATTTTCACTATAAAATGATTAATATCTCCATTATTGTCTAATGTGAACCTCATAGCTCTAATTGTTCTAGCTACCACATGCAACACAACAACATCTGAATGGTTCTCTGACATATACAACTTTTTACATAAATATATTACAACTGATGCTTTCACAAGAAATGAAAAGAATAAAATATAGTGGAACTCCCTCTAATATGTCATTTTTGGTAGAGACTTATTCAAAATATATTTTGAAGGACACTTACTGTAATGTTTAATAGTCGAGTAATCTAAGTTTACTATCAGATTTGCACCTGGAGATCCCAAAGGTAGAAATGTTAGTTGGAGGATAATAACTTATCTCTTCACTACAAAAACATTGTATTTTAGGACCCATCACTAAAACTTGTACCATGTATTGGTCCTAAAATTTACACTAACATGATTTAAGGTAAAATTATATGGATTAGGCACACATGTGATGGTTATTTTGGTTCGTTTCAAAGACTTACAATTTCCATTTTACACACACCTATAGACAAGCTAAAAACTACATGTTTATTGTATTGGAAAGTGCATTCTTAAGGTTGGAATGGGTGGTGGGTCTCTTGATCGAGCATGATAAGAGGTCAAGAACCTAGTCCTATATGTTATCCACCTCATTGAACATGTTGTAAATTCTATTTTTGAGCCATAAAGCACCCGATGTGGGGTTCTCTAATCGCAACTAAACTTTGACAACATTTGTTATCAATGTTTCCATACTCCTAGATAATAGTCAAAACATGATTCCAAGTGATTTTGGAGGTCAATGTCATGGGAAAATGTTTAATTATCCTATAAATACATGGTAAAAGTGATGTATTTACACCTAGAGTTCCTAGAGTTAGAAATGTTTGTTTGAGGACAAGAACTTGTTTCTTCACTATAAAAATATAGCATTTTAGGACCCATCACTGTAAATTATGTCACAAATTAGTCATAAAGGTTAAATTTTCATGATTGGGTTTGAAATTTTATGATATTAAATGAATGGGAGGATTATTTTAGTTCATTTTAAAGACTTAAAATTTTCATGTTATGCATACCTAAAGTTAGGCTAAAAACCACATTTTTCTTATTTTGGGAAGGGCATTCTTGAGGTTGGAATGGGTGGGGGGTCTCCCAACAAAGAATAACCAAAGTCCAATAACCTATTATTATATGTTATCTATCACTCCAATCATGTTTTCACTACCAGTTTTGAGCCACAAAGCACTCAAGGTGGAATTCTCCAATTACAGGTTCAACTTTGATAACATTTGTTATTTGTGTTTCCATGCTTCTAAACAATAGTGAAAACATGATTTTGGGTGGGTTTTTAAGTAATGGCCATGGTAAAACATGTAATTTTATTGTCTAGATATAATTTAAATTCAATAATTTCACTTGGAGGTCCTAAAGGCAGAAATGCCAATTGGTGAACAAGAATTTGTCTCTTCACTGTAAAAAGGTTGCATTTTAGGACATATCACTCCAACTTGTGTAATAGATTGTTCATTACATTTAAATTTATGAACTTCATGGTGAACTTATAGGAATTATACACACACATGATTATTATTTATATTATTTCCAAAAAAATTATGGTTTTTGTTTTATGCATGCTTAAAGTTAAGCTTTAAAACTACATTTTTCTTATTTTGGGAAGGGCATTCTTAAGGCCAGAATAGGTGGTGGGTCTATTAACTAGGATTTATTAAAGACAAATAACTTATGATTATACATTATATACCATTTTATATTTATTTTCAATGCCAATTTTGAACCATGAAGCACCTGAGGTGGAGTTATCCAACTATAACTTCAACTTTGATAACATTTATTGTCAATGTTTCCATGTTCTTGAACAATAGTGAAAACATGATTTCAAGATGTCATGGTCATGAATAACATATATATATATATATATATATATATATATATATATATATATATATATATATATATATATGATCTCAAAGTGAGTTACTTGCACCTAGAGGTTCTAGAGGTAGAAATGCCAATTGGAGGAAAAGAACTTGTCTCTTCATTGCAAAAAAGTTACATTTTAGGACCCATTATTGTAACTTGTGCCACATATTTATCTAAGTTTAAATAAAAATTATCTAGGGTGAAATTTTTTGGATTTGACACAAATTTTAATGTTATGCCAATGACTTGTGATTTCTGTTTTATGCACACCTAAAGTTAGGCTTAAAAACTATAATTTTCTTATTTTAAGAAGGGTGTTCTTGAGGCCAAAATGGGTGGTAGGTCTCTGAATCAAGCATGATCAGAGGCTAACAACCTGGTATTATATTTTATCCACCACCTTAAATATGTTTTAAATTTTCTATTTGATCCATAAAGCATTAGAGATGTTGTCCAACTGTAACTTCATCTTTGACAACATTTATTGTTAGTATTTCCACACTCTTGAACAATAGTGAATACATGCTTATGTGAAGCTTTCAATGTCATGGTCATATAAAAATGTGTCATTTTCCTATATGTGCATTATAAAATTGAATTAATTACACATAGTGGTCCCATAGGTATAAATTCTAGTTAGAGGACAAAAATTTGTCTCTTCACTATAAAAAGGTCGCATTTTAGGACCCATCATTGTAACTTGTGCCACAAATTCATCCTAAACATTTGATATGCATGATATATGTTGAAATTATAGTTATTATACATTTATGTTAGGTTTATTTTATTTTATTCTAATTAATCATGTTTTTTATTTTATGCACGCCTGAAGTTAGGCTAAAAATGACATTTTTCTTGTTTAGGAAGGGCATTCTTGAGGCCAAAATGGGTGATGGGTATCTCGACCGAGTGTGATAAAAGGCCAATAACCTAATATTTTATGTTATATTCCACCCATTATATGTTATAAATCCCATTTTTGAGCCATGAATCACTGTAGGTAGATTTCTCCAATTACAACTTCAACTTTGACAACATTTGTTATCAACATTTCCATGTTGTTGAATAGTAATGAAAACATGATTCCAAGTTTATTTAGATGTTTTTTTCATGGAATAACATGTAATTTTCCTTTATATATGTTCTAAAAGTGCGTAAATTTAAATTATAGGTCCTGGAGATATAAATGCTAGTTGGAGGATAAAAACTTGTCTCTTCACTATAAAAAAGTTATATTTTAGGGCTCATCACTACAACTTATGACACATATTCATATATAAGGTTAAATATATGTGATATATGGTGAAATTATATGTATTTTACACACATTTTATTCTTCTTTTGGTTCTTTAAAATGACTTATAATTTATAATTTATGCATGCCTGAAGTTGGGCTAAAAATATATATTTTTCTTATTTTGAAGGGTGTTCTTGAGGCCAAAATGGGTGGTGGGTCTCTCAATTAGGAATTATTAGAGGATAATAAAATATAATTGGAAATTATATACCACCTTGTACATGTTATAAATGTCATTTTTGATCCAAGAAGCACTAGAGGTGAGGTTCTTTAACTACAACTTTAACTTTGACAACATTTATTGTCAGCATGTGCACGCTACTAAATAGTAGTAAAAACATGATTTCAAATGGGTTTAGATGTTTTGGTAATGTTATAAAATTTAATTTTAATATATATAAATGGTTAAATTTAGGTTCTTTCACCTTCAAATCCTAGAGGTATAAATGTCAATTGGAAGACAAGAACTTGTCACTTCACTGTAAAAATATTACATTTTAGGACCCATCACTGCAAATTTTTCCATGGATTTATCCTAAAGGTTCCATAAAAATTATCTAGGATGAAATTATATATATTTTAAATTTAAATTAGGGTTATTTTTTTTTTTTATAATGACTTATAGTTTATGTTTTCTGCATGCCTGAAGTTAGGCTTCAAAATTACATTTTTCTTATTTTGGGAAGGGCATTATTGAGGCCAAAATGGATGGGAGATATCTTTAATAGGTGTGATCAAAGGCCAAAAAAATTATATTTTATGTTATATACCACCATGTATGTTTTTTCAATGCTATTTTCAAGCCACAAAGCACCTATGGTGGATTTTTCTAACTACATCTTCAACTTTGACAACATTTATTGTTAGTGTTTCCATGCTCTTGAATAGTAGAGAGAAAATAATTTCATGTGGGTCTGGACATCATGGTAATGGGATAAAATTTAATTTATATTTATATATTTATTTTAAGTGATGGTATTTCACCTATATCCACTAAATATAGAAACGCGAGTTAGAGGCTAAGAATTTGTCTCTTTACTACAAAGAAGTTAAATTTTAGGACTAGTCACTACAACTTATGTCATAAATTCATATTTAAGGTTAAATATGCATGATATAAGGTGAAATTATATGGATTAAACACACACTTTATGTCTCTTTTATTTTGTGCAATTGAATTATGGTTTTCATTTTATGTATGCATAAGGTTAGGCTAAAAATTGCATTTTCCTTATTTTGTGAAGGGCATTCTTGAGGCTAAAATGGATGGTGGGTCTCCCAATTGGGCATGATAAAAGGCCAATAACTTGGTCATGTATGTTATTAACCACTTTTTACATGTTTTAAATGCAAATTTAAAGCCATGAAGAACCAAAGGTGGAGTTCTCTAACTATAGCTTCAACTTTGACAACACTTGTTGTCAGTGTTCCACACTCCTTAATGGTAGTGAAAAATATCTTTTGGGTGGATTTATATGTTGTGTTGGTGTTATAACATTTAATTTTCCTATTTATATTTTATTTAAATAATAAATTTTCACTTAGAGGCGCGAGAGGTAGAAATGCTATCCATAGGATAAGAACTTTTCTCTTCACTACAAAAATGATGCATTTTAGGACTTGTTAGTGCAACTTATACTATGGATTAATTTCCAATGTTCCATCTATAGAAACTTAATTTCATCCACTTTCATTCTTAAGATAGGATTCAAATCAATTTCTAGAAAATGATGCAATTTAAGACTAGAAATCACCTAAATTACCCAAACTCATCCATGTAAGGGATATAATTTCTCATAAACATGGTGAGGCTTGATTATTTTGGGTATTACCTTTTATACACCAATAACATAGCTTAGATGCAACCCTATTCAAATTAAAACCTAATAATTTCACATTCATGGCTTGATCTATTAATGCAAACACATTTGAAAATAAAAGATTAATTAAAAATCAATTCTCAATTAAATTGCCTATGTAAAAATTCCAAGTTAAATTAGTGAATTACATTTATCTAAAAAGTAAATTTTCAAAAAATATGATGTTAAATTAAAAGGAGCTAATAAAGTGATTTATTTATTATAAAAATTTAGAAAAAGTTGAGTCACGACCTCATAAATATCTAAATTGAGTTTTCATGGCTCATAAATATCTAAAGTGAATTGTCAAGCCTTCATGAGTGGTTTGACCCAACTCAGGGTCAACCTAAACTCAACTAGGTTATTTTAGAATTAACCAAAGTTATAACTAAACCTAACCTCCCTAGGTTTAGATTTAGTTTTTAGACCTATAAATACAAGTGCCCTCACTCTACCCAAACAAGGTTTTATGTGTAAGGTTATTTTTTAAGAATGCCTTCAAGAAGCCCTCAAAGTAATGTTATAATGTCAAATTGATATCAAGCTTCACACCAAGCAAAGACACATATGGACATTGGAGAAGTGATACTAAGATGGAAAAAATCATTGATCAAAGTCTCTAATGCTATAGACCAAGTAAGAACATATTCTATGCCAATAAGTGGACACTAATTTAGATAAGAGAGGTAAAATTATTGTATGTTTTTAAATCTTATTTATGGTTTTGTCCATTATGTTATGTTCCCCCTAGTTCTTAGGCAAGATTTTTTAGTTTAATTGCATTATTATACTTGAATTTTATTGATATTCATTAACATGGAAATAATCAACATTTATGTGATCTTCAAATTCATAAGATACATAATGGCATGCCCAGTGGGACCAAAAATCTTGTATGGACTAGATGAATGATTTGTAACCTTTAGAACTCATAAAAATATAACTTAAATATTCAAGTTTAGAGTTTTTACTTTAAAATCCCTTCATTTTATTTTGTTTATAATCGACAACTTTACCCTGTGTAATAGCAACTTTTCCTACTCTATTCTCTATCTATGATCTTTTATTTCATATAATTGGTGAATTTACATCATTTACTTCATCTTATTTAATGATTACATAGACAAATAGAAATGACAACATTGACCCTGCTATTCGGTAGATTTGACAGGTATATTTGCAAGTGATTATCAACTTTGCCATATTTTAAGCTATATTCAATGACTTCACTTAGAGTAATAGATGAATTTTCTAATTTCTAATGGTGTCTTCATTGTAATCCTATTATTATCTATATTTTCCATAGGTAAAATAATGACTTCACTTAAATTGATGGCTTTCCTCTTTGCAAAATTAGTGACTTCTCTCTATGTAAATAGAAACCCAAGAGTTAAACATGGAAAGTTATTTATTGGTTTGATTTTTTTCCTAAAGACAAGATAAACCCCTAAAATTTTTGTAGGAACCTAATTGGATAAAGAGAGTCATAAACACTTCTAAGTCTCATACACACTATTGTTTTAGTGCTTAAAATTGACCTACATAACTTGTCTTTTCACATTTCAATTTTACAAGAGCAAACAAGGCCAATGGGTTAAAACTTCATTCATATATGATTTGGTGATTTAGAATTAACATTCACTTTAGTTTAGATATCTTAAGATCTTTTTATTTCTTTTTTGTTCTTTATTTGTTATCTAGTTTCAAAGTTTTTAGATTAACATTGTTTGTGGCAAACCAAATGTTGTGTGTATACTCTCCCCCATCTCCTTTAGGGAACTCAGGTGACCAAAAATGCCTTATTTATTGACTTTTTTGTTTAACATATAATAGAACAAACATCATGTATGCTATCCCTAATCTCTAAGTGACCTTGGTGACCCAAAAATTATGCTAAAGTTTTTCTAATTTTCATTTGTTTATTTTTCTACATTGTCTTGTGGGAAAGGGTTCATCGCCTCCTCAAAAGTTTTTTAATGGTGTTTTGACCTAGGGTTTCATCTCCCATAATCATACCAACCCCACTCTATGGTGGTTTATATAAATTTTGAATATGATACTATAATTGAATAGTGGTTAAATGGTTAGCCTGCCAATCCTGACAAAAAATTGAATTAGTTCTCACTAAACATCGAACTTCACTAAGCAGTACACAGTCAAATTCATTATGCAAAGGACTAGACCTTTACATAGTAATTTAGATAGTTTTAATCCAATTGACATGATTTGACATTATGATATCCACACTTGGGACCCTTTAGATCACTTTAAAACTTATAGATTTTAGTCAACTCCACTTGTCATGGAATATATTTTTAAATGTTGAGTGCTTCATACTCTAAGTTCATGCTACATACCAATGCTTGAAAGACAAACAAGGGGTTATAAACTCTACCTACATGCACTCTGTCATTTTTGTAATAATACTTAATTTATTCTGACCATTGGTATATTAGTGGAAACTTTGGTATAAGCTATGTACACCTTGTCATATTTAGGGATTGGACATGCACTTAGTGTTAATTCTATTTTCTTTTATTAATATGTGTGTTTTGGTCTAAAATTATTTATTTATTTGTCAAATTTAAATGATTCAAAAACCTTCATGTATTAAACACCACTATGAGCTAAGAGGTGTTATTATGCCCATTTTGTTTCAGATATTTGTCTTGGGTTTTTATTCCAAAACCATCTTTATGTGTCACTTGTTCAAATGGGGCATTGTTATGCTTCCCATTTTGTTCCAAACATTTGCATTGTATTTTATTCCAAAACCATTGTCATACCATTTCTTTGAGGAAGCTTTGGTATGCTGCCCAAATTATTCCAAACCCTTGTCTTATTTGAAATCAAGTTCCAAAATCATTCATACCCTTTGTTTTAAAAAGTGTAGTTATGCTACCCATTTAGTATAGCTTATTTTCCCTAGAAAATTTGAGTCTTTTATATTACATTTGAAACTCAATATTTCATAGTTCAAATCCTAAACTAATCAAGTTTGTTCTAAAGTCTTGTCTAATTTGGGTTTAGGTGGTCTACCTTTTGTGTTTGGATTGTGATACTTGGATTGACTTCTTATTTAATCTAAAGATCCCTTACCTAGACTTAGCAGTTATTTATTGTCTTGTGTCCTTCTTAAGATTCCTTTATGCTAAATTTTATTCCATGTGCCTTGTTTAGATTTTGTTGCCCTGAGTTCTAAGATGTCCTATTTTTGTTGTTAAAGATTTTTAGGTGAGATAATTACTAAGTCTTTTGTGAGCCAATCATCGAGTGTTTTCCAATCCAATTACCTTAAAATTAGGTTATTTTTTGAGTTGTTTACCAATTTTATCTAATTAAATTACCTTAGATTTAGATTTATTTTGAATTATTGTTTAGATCAACCTTTATTTCCACATCTAGTATTAATATTCATGTTAATGATTATATCTGCCTTTAGGCAAATCATTATTATACTTATGACATAGTTCACAATTGTTTTATCTTATCTAGATACCTTTGCCACTAATTATAAATTCCTTTAGGAAAATTAGTACCTTGGCCATAGTCCAATTTTTATTTTTTATTTATCCTTTGTCACTGATTATAACTGCCTTTGGGCAAATCAATACCTTTATTAGACCAGTTTCATTTTTTATTCAACCTTTGTCATAGACATAGATTAGTTATTTTACCCTTTAGACATCTTTTATAGATCCAAAGTTTGTTTGTGTTAGACCTCAATTTTTTCCTATCTTTAGACCTTTTATTTTTTGAGAGACCTAGTTATATATCTAAACATGCCTTGAATACATGTAGTGAGATTATGTAAAAATTGGACTATGAGAACTTTATAACTAGTGACCCCTTTATTCAAGAGTAATATGGTGATTATATATCATATGATACATATCACTATCCCTATTATAATATTACATATGAATAAAAAAATTCATACCCACTAGCATAATACTTGGTGAGTACACCATCCTATCTAGGCCAAGAGTAAGAACAAATGACACAGTACCTTTCTCAAGTGACACTTATTATTGAACAAAGAAAAGAACAACATATATAATATGTAACAACACCATTTCAAACAAATTATGATACACAATTTTTTATTACCAATTTATATAAAATAAATATGAGATTTTAGTCATGGAAGTAGACATAAGAGTCAAATTCCCCCAAAAATTCCTACATGAAAGTCTATCTAGTTTGATTAGAAATCCTAGTAACGTGACTTGTAACTAGTATGTTGAATAGGTGTCAACTATTTACAATCAAGATTTATTAAAAATATCTCAACATATCCAAAACACGCTTGTAAAATGGAAAGGTCCTATGGATGATCAATTAGAATAGGTATATCAAGCATACAAAAATTACCTTAACCTAGCTTAGAATTTTAATGCAATGGATGTTTCAAAAACACCACTTATAGAGATATCTCCTTCAAGATTACTAAAAATATATTATTTGGGATATTAAAATCAAGACATAGACTGCTTTAGCCAAATCACACTAGTAGGTGACATGTATAATGTCCCAATTATGATATAAAAAACTACCACTCAAATGAAAAACCTCATTAAAATGTAATAGATAACACAAAAGTGCATTCAAAATCAAACCAAAGTGGATCTAATATAAAGCTGATAAATACACATCAGATTCATCCATCCAATACCATGAATGGATTGAAATAACAAGGGAAAGGTATGCCTAGTTCCCAAACACAACAAGTAACTTCCACTCCTCAATTAGTTACTTAAGTGTGTGACAGGGGGTAACTAGCTAAAGAAACAAACAAATAAACATATAACCTCAATAAGTGTAGAACACTACACCACCTCAATAGGTGACAATAAATGTTCCATCATAACAAGCACAAACCAATATACCACAAACATCACAAATGTTGCCTAATCCATAATGCATTTATATTCATTAACAAAAAGTGTTGGTTGGTCAATAAAAAATTCCAAACCCATAATAAGGGCCTATCCAAAAATAGGTGATTAACTAATACAAAAGTTCCAATGTATAGTAGGTACCAAAAATTAAGCAACAATTACCTTTCACCCAATGGGTATCACACATATAATAGGGATCTAAATTTTAACCCCTTTAATAACAGTGTTTTATCTATTAATGTGCTCCCTTTATCAATAGGGTTTGACGAGTAGGAAACAAGTTCACACCCAAACCCAAAAATACCATAACATTCCACCTATCCAAATACCATTACCTTAGCTACAATTTTCCAAACAAAGCCATGTAGCTAACCCTAGTTATAATGTTTAATGTATTATGTATCCATAGTAAAATCCTAATGTACAGATACATATTCTTGGTCATTATACCAATACAAAAAATATTTTATAGTATTCCATTCCTTCATACCCTGATTAAGTTAATCCACCTTTGATCATACAACCTCAGATGTAATAGACCATACCATCCAACTTCCTAGCTTAGGGGTTATAGAAAATCAAAGATGCAATTGAATCCATTCAAACTGGAAAGCAAATAAAGAAGTTAAAGTTAGATGAAATATTATTGTATCCATTCAATATGTATTATCTTTAATTACCATTTCTTACTGGTTATGAGCTACCCAAATTTGACAAATATAAAGGCAAAGGTGATACCAAGGAGCATCTGAAAGATTTTTCTATTTCTTGCCAACCAGTGGTCTATAGTGCCATATATTTTCTTCTCCTTTTACTAATAAGTATACCCAAACAAATGTTGGAATGGCTTCTAAAATTTCCAAAGAATTCTATACAAGACTTTGATGACCTTTCTAATAAGTTTGTACATCGTTTCTCATATAATCTCAAACATAATATTATAGTGGTGGACTTGGGCCAAGTAAAAGAAAAAAATGGTAAAAGATTATTTGTTTACTTAGAATTGTGGAGATCACTTTTAATCCAATTCACTCATAATTTTCCATACAAAAAATTTCTCACAATATTTACTAAGAGCCTACACAATGAGATATATTATCATATCAAGCTACAATGTGCTCACACATTTGAAGAGGTTATTGATAAAAGAATAAATTTTGATAAGGTATTTATTAACAAATAGATCATAAAGCTATCTTCTTCCAATAAGAGCCAAAACTATCATCAAGGCCAATAACAAAACCATAACCAAATCCACTAGAACCAAAAACCTATCCAAATATTGGATTCAATTCCATTTCAAGCCGACAATAATTAAAGACCAAAGGCCTACAACCACAATAAAAATGTTTTGGTAATGGAGTCACTAAATTTTTCCATGTAAAAATGGCACAAACATTGACTACCCATTAACCTCCACCTATGAAACAACCACCATCTTTATTAATTCATCCAAGACCTCCATAAAACCAACCACAAAATGAAGCCCAATTATAAGCACCTCCCCCAAGGAGAAGGTTATCCATTGTTAGACAATTATGTGACCTTAGAAATCCTATTGAGTTTGTATTTTTTAAACTGGTTTAGGAAAATATGATTAGATGTCACGTGATGAATCCATTCCCTAAAGGAATTCCTTTTCTTGACTAATATAAAGAACATGAATTTTGTGAGTACCATTGATTCAAGGGACATTCCATACACTAGTTTATACAGCTAACAAATCTGATTGAAAATATGCTTAAGAATGGGGAGATACAAAGATATACCCATGATCCTATGACTAATCATAACTTATGAATCTATTAGAACCCATTTCCTCAACATAACAACCAAAAATAACAAAAATAGAAAAAAACACCACTACAAAATCCATAGCAACAATACTAACAATAAAAACAATAATAGAATGGTTAGAACCAAAGGTAAGTTGACCAAAATATCTAGGGAGGGCATCATGTCATTGTATATACCTACAATAATGTTGTAGGAAACATCTCATTTGGTCATGTTTCCACCATTACCATTAATCCCTAGCCAAATACCAATAGACCAAGACCTTCACCTAACAATGCCTATTAGCCAAACAATGCCTACCAACCTCCTTATGTCTGTAATCTTTCTTCGGACCATATTAGTAGTTAGGATCAACACTATATATAAATTAAAATTTATCTAACCTATTAATTAATAATAGCTTTGAAAAGATAAATTTTACTTACACTTCTATTTGTTGATCCATTTAAACATTCAGGGTCATGACCAAGATGGATATGCTAGACGTAACTAATGGGTCCCTTACCATAATAACATCACTAGAGAGGGTTCCAAAGCCTATAGTAAAGCAACACCATGAAATAACCTTATATAGGTCCTATGTTTTCATATTCACTAAGTACATGCAAATTAAATTAAAATATAATCTAGTGCTCACCAAAGCTTGTATCGCAAAGTGGGGGTAATAAACATGAAGTAAATATGCATAGAATAATTCTAGTTAATATATGTATAGATATAACCATAATGCATGAAGAGAGAAATATATTAAAATTACGTTACTTATGTTACTTTTATCTACTAAAATAGGTTAAAGTTAGAGATAATTACCTTGGAGATTAACTCATCAAGACTCAATCTATCCATTAGCCAAATGTGTTTCAAAAGAGGTTGTAGTGTATTATTGAAGAAGCCAAGTATGGCTAATGGACTATAGACAAAGACCTCCTAATGAATCTCAATATTTCACAAGATAAATTTCTTCCCTTTGAATGTAAAACCCTAAGCAAATAACTCCTCAAGTAGAATGGTCAAAGAGTAGATTGTAAAGAAGCACAAATGAATGATTAACTCCTTGTCTCTCTAATAAATGGTGAAATGAATGTGTATATATATTTTAATCTAACCCTGAACCTTTTCAAAATTTTACCCAATAAGGTCAAACTAATTTTACCTTGTATTGTTAATTAATAAAGTCAAGTTAGGTCCTTGTCTAGGTTGATAGACTTGTAACATGCAAATATTAATTATAATACGTGGTCAGCCCATGTCAACATTATTTGGTAAATATCAAAAAAGGGTTTTTGGCTTAGGTAAGGGCTGAATAAGGTGGTCAAATACTTAGAGGAGTGTTTAATGGAGGTGTCAAATATTAGGGAAGTGTATAGGATATGTTTGTGTAGATTACAAGTGGTGGTATAGGGGACAATAATCTTGTAAAGCATCAATGGTTTTCCCACCCCTTTCGTAGAGCACCCTTTAAGGCATGCACTTAGATATATTGAGACTTGATGGGTTACTACAAGATAAAAAACATCAATAGTTGATAAAGTTTTAAAATATTATGTTTATCCATATGCCCTAATCGAAGCTAATCATGTGTCACTCAGGTGTAACATGGGATGGTACTTTGAGAAAAGAACATAGTAACACACAATGTTGAATTTAAATAAATTACAAAATTTTAAACCATAAAAGAATTGAAATTAAATGACTGAAATAAAATAACTAAAAATAAAATTAATGTATG
Source organism: Torreya grandis (assembly GCA_037957365.1). Classification (NCBI taxonomy): domain Eukaryota; kingdom Viridiplantae; phylum Streptophyta; class Pinopsida; order Cupressales; family Taxaceae; genus Torreya; species Torreya grandis. Next base: position 1,875,751 of record JARHVA010000842.1, read on the forward strand.
ATTACCTTGACTTATCTTTATCATTGGATGGTTGTCTATTTTGTTTGTATTTTTTATCATAGAGGGGATAGAGACTACTTTGGACAAACCCAAGGAAACTAAATAGTAAAAAATAAACAAACATGGGAAAGCCAAGATAACTAAAATGCGTATTCCTGATGTACTTGTAAATTTGATAATTTTAGGTGATAAATGCTAATTTAAGACCAAATGACCAAGTCAAAATTTAGATTAAATTAGGTAACCAAAAATCTAAAGCTACTAAATGATTGAATAACTCAAACAAGTAAACCTTAAGTAAGAAAGGAAAACAAACAAAGTCAAACTAAGGGTACAAGTAAAAATGGTAATCAAACATCAATGTGAAATTATTAACAATCCTTAATCATCAATGGAAAATGTACATAAAAAGGGAAAACAACATTGGTGAGCGATAAGTAATAATCCAACCTCAATTGACATTGGAAAAAGTACTAAAAAATAGAAATGGATGTAGTTATCTAAACAAAATAAAGTATAAAAATAAATGAAATTATATGAATAAATGAGGTACAATGAAAAATCAAAATAAACTAATAAATTCTAGATATGGAATTTAATGGTATAAATAATATAATCTAGTCACTTAAGCATACTGTTTTGTTTTAAGGATAGATAAAATTGAAGTAAAGTAGTGATAGCATGTTTTTAAAATGTGAAGAAGAGAGAGTATAGAAGTGGGAAAACATATTTAGAATCAAACTTTCCTATAAATAGGGAGAAGAAATGGGTGGTGTGGAAAATTAAGGAAAGAGAAAGGTGGAGAAACTCTTTATTGAAGTCAAGACACTTAGATTAGGTTTTTCAAAACAAGATGACTTTTGACATTAAGGATTATAAAGAAATTTGCCTAACCACACAAATCTTGGGTCACCAAATGAAGTATGAATATCATCCCATTAAATCTATATGCATGAAAATTAAAATGGACCTACCTTCCCAAAGTGTGTTCCCTATTCCTCAGGATCCCTTACAAATCCATCGATCTACTATGAAGATTGAGTACTTGCATGATAAAGTAGGTAACACTGATAAATTGTTTTGAATTCTCCTATCCCAATCTGATATCCTAATGCACCTCAATGTACCTTGGCTCTATCATGAGGCTAACCATGGATTTTTATCTTTTATTGGAGATAAGATATGTCATATTAATCATGTATTTTAGTGTGATTTTGACTTTTGAATTTTTATGTTGCCTCTTGATCATTTCCTTTTGTTTTAAATGATTTGGATTTGAAGTTTTTATGGATTTTTCTATTCCTCCTCCATAAAAATTCAAAGAACCAACCATGGATGCTAAAAATGACTATCATTTGAAAACATTGTACTTGGTTTCTAAGAAAGAGAACTTACAGAGCATGGTGTCTAAGAGTCTTGTTTATTCATGTGAAATAAAATTGTTATCTTGACTTCAACCTTGTTTATCTAGAGTTAAACAAAGGGAAAGGAAATCAAGAAGAAAGAAACATGAAATAATTTGAATTACATCAAATTTTTAAAAATGTGACAATGAGAAAAGGGATACAATGATAGGGAAGTATGATTCCTTATCATAAGAATGTATGGAAGTGTAGGGAAACATGCTAACATAGTTTGTTATAAAAAATTTATCCATAGAAGAAATAAAAACCAAAGTTAAGAATATGGGATCACAAACTTGTAACCATTTCTTAACATTATAGAAAATGAATATTTGGTATAACAAAGGTGATTTTGAAATAAAATGGTGATTTTATGAGGAGAGCCTAGTCTTATCCATGGTCTTACACTATAACTCATAAAATATAAACCCAAGTGGATGAAAAAAGGTTAAAAATGGTATTTTTTAGGAGGGTCTTATCTTATCCATGGTCTTACACTGTAACTAACAAAGGATAAATTTAAGAGAGTGAACAAAGCATGTGAGAATAAAATGAGAAAAATGGTATTTTTGAGAAGGGCATGGTATTATCCATGGTCTTACATTGCAAATCACAAAATATTAATGCAATAGGGTATATAAAACATTATAAAATAACAAATTTGATATGCCTAATCAATATATGAAAGTGAAAGGAATTCATGAGGAAGACCAGGTCTTATCCATGGTATTACAATGCAACTCATAAGAAAAAGAAACCAAAGGACCATGAGAATGAACTAAGGTTTGTGGAAATAGAAACTTATATAGAGGGTGAGACCCATTTATAAATCTTACAAAAATTGTTATTAGGATAGCATATAGAAGCATGATAAGAAGGGAAATATCTAAGCAAAGTATTTCTTCAAGTATTATGCATTTGTGGGATCATTGAAAATAAGGCCTTCATTATATTAAAGGCAATATGTGCCAGGACCAAGAATATATTTCACTAAATAAGGGCCCCACCAATTTTGGGCATATTTTCCTTATTTATCATGGGTATAGTCTAATTTAAGGACCATATCACCAACATTGAAAGTGGAGATTTTAACCTTTTTATTATGTTTCTTGGTGATATGAACCTTGTATTGGTGATTATGTTGTAGAGAAAATAGATGGTGTTCATTGAGAATATCGAGAGAATGAAGGTGAGATTCACATGATTCCTCATCAAAAATAATACCATGAATAAATATATGTAAGGAGGGAATCTCGACTTCTAATGGTAAGATAAACTCAAAACCATAGACTAGCGAGAATGGTATTGCCCAAATGGTAGTACATATTCTAGTATGATAGGCCTAAAGTGTGAGATTAAATGAAGATGTCAATCCATATAGGTTTTATAGATGGTATTTTGAAGGATTTTATTGATAATTTTATTAGTGGCCTTAACTTGGCCATTGTATTGTGGATGATAAGGTGTGGAAAATTTGTGGGATATTTTAAATTTAGAGAATAACTACTTCACATACTTATTCTTAAAATTACCATCATTATAAAAAATGATAGTGTAGGGAAATCCAAAATGACAAATGATTTTCTTAAGGATAAATTTGGAAATAAAATTTCATATGGTGTTGACAAGAGTCATGTATTTTTCCCATTTGATATAATATTTAGTAGCCATGATAATAAAAACATCCCATCTTGTGACCAAGGTAGTTTTTCAATGAAATCTAATCTTCACATGGAAAATGGCTAAGGTGATACTATAATTTTGAGTTTGGCTAGTGGTGAATGGATTAGATCATCATGGAGTTGGCAAGGACTAAAAATTTTAGTGAAATCGATATCATCCTTTTTTAGAGTAAGCTAATAGTATCCCATACATAGGAATTTACATATTATAGCATGTCTACTATAGTGGCCATAATAAATAACCCCATGTTCTTGTTCAAGGATAGGAAGGACCTCATCATTCATTACATATTGAAATAGGGTACCTTCTCCATTATGATAATAAAGGGTATTATATCAAAAGACATATTCAAAATCTTTTTTGTCAATTTTAGTCTTTTCCCAAGAATCTATGTCCAAATGATATGTTTGATGTTTGAGGAATCAGATAGTCTCTTCATACCATGGGATATGTTGAGTAGTGACAACCTTAATGTGACAAATAAACAAATCTTGTAGTTGGATAGAAGATGAGGACTTTTTTATTTGAAAAATAAGTCAGGAATCATGAAGAACTTGGTGTGGATGAAATAAATATGTTGAGTAAGCAAGAGAGTCAGAAATAGAGTTATAATATCTTGGAATGGGATCAATGGTAAAATAGGAAAACTCTTTGGCAAGGGTAGTTCCCATTTGATGATAAGTGATAATAGTTTTTATTTTACATTGGTAATCACCTTTAACCTAATGGAAGATAAGTTTGGAGTCACCAAAAGCATGTAGATATGGAATATCTAAGTCAAGTGATGTTTTCATGCATAAGATTAATGCTTCATATTATTTCATGTAATTAGTGACATAAATATATGGTAAATTTTAGTGGTTATCATTTGTTGATTCATGAATGTTTTAGTTTTATAAATTATCATTTGGCTATGCTAATGTGTGGTAAATAATTTAGATTTTCCTAAATTATCTAGATGTAAGTTAGTTTTGTAGGTTGACTCACCTAATATTTAAAATAAATTTCATACACATAAATATAGTTCACAACTCCATCAAAATTCAATATGAGCTTATTCACCATTATATGTAAACATAAATCCACCCATACACTCATAATGGCAACTTTCAATAGCAAGAAAGGGATGAAAGAAGTGTTTATAGGTTTTTTATATAGTCACATGACCTTCTAGATTCTACACCCTATTATGATTCACCCATCCATTCACCTTCTCACCTAAACACCATCTATTAACTTTCCTAAACTTTCAAAACACATACTTAGAGATTTTCCAAAAAATACCAAGTTAATTGGGCCACTAAAATTTACCCTACATCAAAGGTGAGATATAAGGATAAAGGGATTGTTTTACCATGAGGAATAGTTAGAATACAACATAACCCAGCTTCTTGGAGACATTTGGCACCATAAAATTGGAGGTTCCATGTATCTCCATGCAAATTAATGGTGATTTCAAGAAGATCATTGATAACTATGGATTTAGTAGTATCAAGAATGACATAAGTATCTTATTGATTACTTACCTCTAAATTAGCAGTGAAGTTGTAAAATTAATCTTTAAGAGAGATATCTTGATTGAGGCATTCAACATAGAGAATGTTATCATTAGGGATATGATCTTGAAGATTATTAGTAGTAGGTATGGATGTCATTACAAGCTAGTCAGTAATGACTTACCTTTTGACATATTTTTGTGTTATGATTCAAAGGTTAAATTATATTAAGATAACCATCCACTTTCCAATTCTATTTATAGTTAAAAATGCTTTGGATAAAAAGTGATGAAGTGGGTAGGAATGAATGATGACATAGGTTATTTGATAGATCATGTAGTGATGAAGCTTTTCAACTATGAAATAGATAGTGAGGCAATCACGTTATACTTTGGTTTAACATTTTCCATAATTGATGAGGCCAATAAACTAATATAGTAAATATAATACTCTCATCTAATATCATATTATTAGGCAAGCATTATCCCAACTAATATGAGAGTAGAAAAATTATACAAAATCAAGGATGATCATTAGAAGGTGGAAATAGAGTAGGTAGATATAGAAATGATTCTTTCATGTTATTAAATTCCTTATAAAAAGGATCAATGCATTATAAATCATTACCTTTATTAAGGGAATTAATAGAGTATATGCAATAATCCATTTCAGATATGAATCATTAGATTAACCCAAGCTTGTCAAGGTAAGTACAATGTCTATAATGGAGCAAAGATTAGTCATGTTGACTCTAACATTGATTTTAGTGAGATTGACATCAATATTATGAATAGAGACTATGAACCATAGAGATTTACCATATGTAATGCAAAATACACACTTGTAAGGGTTGAGTCTAAATTTTTACTTGATGTGTTGATCAAACATGATGGTTAGATCAGATAGATGGGTTTTTTGACTTTTTGATTTGGCAATGAGATCATCCACATAGGTTTCCATAATATTATGTATAATGTCATGAAAAAGTTGGTTCATATCCTATTGATAGGTATCTCTATCATTTTTAAGGCTGAAGGGCATCTTAACATAGCAATAGGTGCCGCATTCCATAGTGAATGTTGTTTTGTGCCAATCTTTGGGACAATGTGAATTTGATTGTAGACCTAAAAACCATCCATGAGGCACAATATTTCATATCCAATAGTGGAATATATGATGTAATCTATCAAAGGTAATGGAAAATAATCTTTGGGATAAGGGAGTTTGAGATTATGAAACTTGATGAAGATGTGAATAACCATGGTAACTATGTTGTGAATGGGAATAATGATTGATACTAGTTCAAAATAGTCCATAGGTTTAATAAAAATGGCATATAATATTTTGATAATTTATTTATGGCATAGGGTAGAAAATTCGAGGATAAATTTTCATTATTTTTGTTGAACATGTTTGGCATTAAGGTATGTTATTATGATGTTCACAATGATACTAGGATTGATGCTATGAATGTCCACATATGACCAGGTAAAAGTATCATGATATTTATCAAATAATAGACTAAAATTCTCATGATCAGTCGATGTGAGTTCTCTATAAATTGTTATAGGTCGAGGACATGAGGTTGTGTCATATTCTATTCTCATGGTTTCTACAATAAGAATGGCATTTCCATCTTTAAAATGATATGGTGTGTTGGTAAAAGAGGAAATGGGATTGGATTTGGGATTTATTCTATAAATGAAGTTATTAAAATAAGGAACCTTTTGTTTGAAATTCCCAATTTTTTGATGTTTTTGAGGAAGTTGAGGTTTGTGTGGCATGGATTAAATCAAGTATGGCTTCATCACTACGTAACATAGGTATAGGTCTATAATATTCCACATTTACTTCAATATCAATGATTTGTTTATAATGGCGATCATATTTATAATGTATTTGGCATACATCTATGACCTTGGCATCAAGAGCAATCTCAAGAGTATTTGGAACTATGGAGGAATGTTGATTGTATTCAATTAGATTTATAATAGGTGTATATTTAGAATCACTTGTAAGAAGGGGATCTATAAGAGTAAGTGGTGGGATAGGAGGTTAGAATGTTTTGAAAGTTCCAAAGCTATGAGAGGTAATATTTGTTCAACAAACCAAGGAGTATAAATAAGTGGAGAATTAACTAGAGGTACATGACCTTTAGGTTTTAACTGAATATCCATGGAAATAGTATGAACATCACAATTAAAAGCATGTATTTTAGTTAAGGTTTGTTGATAGTGTTAAACATACAAGTCACTTTATTGAGCTTTGACCATAATCATAGGTGGAAGAGATAGTACATGCTTGTTTCTCTAAATGAACTTCCTAAGGTGATAACCTAGATCACTAAATTCATGAGGTGACATGGTTAAAGGGTATTGAAATAACTTAGCCACTTCATAGTCATTACAAGTGAAATAACTTTTTTCATAAGATGCTTCATGTTCATTACACTGAGGATGGAAAGTGGTGATCTCATTGATAAGAGGGATGGTATGATCATGAGGTAACAAGGAAGGAGGGAGCCACTTCAAAAAGTAAGGAGTGAACTTGATAGTATTGCATGTGTTTTACAAATTATTTAGATCATCATCATCAGAATTGACAAGAGTGACCTATAAGTTTGGATTCATATTGATAAAATTAGGTAAAGGTACACTATTAATTTTTGGAATATTAGGAATTGGATACTGAGATTTAGGATTGGGAAGCTAAATACTCCATGGGTTAGGATTGGCCTCATGTTTATATTATTTTACATTATGAATAAACTTAATACATTGGATACTAAAATAAGTAATAACCCTCATGCAATGAGTCCATGGGCATCCTAGGAGTCTATTATAAGATGATTATAAGTTGATAATCATAATCTTAGTACGTATATTTTTGGGTCCAATGGTATGAGGGAGCTAAATACAACTAAGTGGATTTTGATTAGTCTTTTGAATCCATGATATGCTATATGAGTTTTTTTTAGATGATATTTTTTATACCTGAGTCTCTAAATGAGCCAAAGAGTTGTCACATTAATTCCCAACCCTTTATTTACTAATACTTTCTGAATAAGGGTGGTATTAATGGCTATTTTAATAAAGAGACGTGGCTCATCAACTTGAAAGAGAATTTCATCATTGATCATGTCTTATTTAAGGAACTATATAGAAGGTTTTGAATAAGGGCAAATAGTTTTTATGGTATGAATTTTTGTTGGTTGAGGCTCGTGATAAGGTATTTTCTATTCTAAGGAATATGGTTATGCAATTTTTTGTATTTATTGCATTAGTAATTTATGATGATAGGGAGAAGTGTGAAATAACTCCATGAGAGGGATTTTTCAAGACATATATTTAAGTTCCTATAAGAAGTTACAATGAGTTTTGGAAGAGGAAGAACTAACATAAGGCTTATAAGGTAAAATATGTTTAGTAGGAAGAGAAGTAGTTAGAGGTTCAGATTGAAGAAGTGGTTCCTCATTTCTTTTTGAAGGTAAGTTAGTGGTATTAGTATCTTTGAGAAGTTGTTCTTCTAAAGATAGTTTATTTTATTTTGTGATAAGATATCTTTGGGTGAGTTTGTGTCTATAATTGACCTTATCCATATTCACGTATTGGGAATTGGTAAGTATTGATCATAATCAGTGTCAATGGCATAAATATCCTTGTTTGATTATTGAGGGTTAGATGTAGAGAAAGTTTTTGGATTTTTACAGGAAGAAGATTTCAAATCTTTTTTATTTTGGGAATCATTAACATAATCATGATGATGAATTTTGATCATGGCATCATGAATGAATTAATCTCCTATCATAAAAGAAACAAAAAATTTGTTAAGTCTGTGACATGTTTTATGGGAATGACCTATATCGGCATGAAACCAAAAAAATTGGTTAGGATCATATAATTTATGGGGTTTATGAGGAGACATGAATGGTTTAGAAGGTATTAAAATTTGTTTCATTTATTTCATGGTTAATAGCATAAGGGAAGGTTGGGTATTTTCCATTTTTGATACTCTTGGTTTTAGTTGATGAGGATTGCCAATGATTACATTCTTTTAATGTTGTAAATATCCCTTGATGGTTTTATTGTTAGGTCAAAACTATTTCATTAGAAATTATTGACACTTATCTTGGTTAAGAGCATCATTTAAAGTTTATGGAGCAAAGGTTTGAACATTTTATTGGAGGGAAGGTGTTAAGGATATGATGAAAAGTTTGAACAAGTTGTCATCAGTCATGTTGTGATCAGATTTGTAATCCAAAGATTTGCATTATTTGATAAAATTTTGAGATGATTCAGTAGGGTATTGCTTAGCATTGATGAAATGGCTAAGATAATTTTTGGTAAGATCATTATGTTGGAATTATAAAACTAAAAGATTGACTAAATCCTCAAGTTTCCATATATAATGTTGGGGAAGTTGTTTATAACATTATAATAAATCATAGGTGAAGGTTTTAACTAAAATTTTGGTATTGGTGAAGGTATTAGTTTGGATCCACTCTTTATAATTATTATCAAATGCCTTATGAAAATATGTGGGGTTTTTAGTCCCATCATATTTAATAGTTAGAGATATATTACCAATATTAATATATACATTGAAAGGAAATAAAATTTCATTTTGAATGTGTTGAAGCATATTATTATGAATGATAGGTTGGGGAACAACATTTCCCATGAAATATTGTAAAGGTGGAGGGATAAAATTATGATTATTTTGGGGAATAAGAATGGTAGGTTTATTATCCATGTTTATCAAATGATGTTGTAGTTGCATCATTTTTGAGGTGTTATATGTTTGCATGATATTCATTTGTTGCACTATTTGTGCCATAATTTGAATTTTATCAATTGGTAGGTTGGTTTTGGTTGGGGGATTCCATAAATTGGCATTAGGGGAGGGCTACTAGGTGGTGGATTGGTAGGAGGTAGGTTTTTGGTATTGAGAAGGTTTCCTATGGGGTTATTTATTAGGCTTGTGTCAATTGCCCCCATAGTATGGTAAGATGTCTGAAGGTGAGAATTATCTTGATAAGTATAAAATGGATCTGATCCATGATGATACCATAAAATGGCTCATTGTATCCATGAAATAACATCTTTTTTCTTGCATAGGAAGTGGATCTAAATGTAGTTTCTAAACTTATGGTTTCTTTATAATAAAATAGTAAGTATATATAATGGTTATTTCTTTAGAATTCATTGTTATCTTTTTTTTAGTTATTTATAATGATTATTAGGAAAAAGATGACAATATGTTCATACACAATTCATACTAAGCTATAATAATTCAAAGTATGAAGAGTAACCATTCAAGAACAATGTTGGAGTAGTGTCAGAGCCTTCTATAATAGCTCTAGACTTAGTCTGTAGCTATGCCCAATAGCTAAAAATTACATCAAACTAGATACAAATTACATCAAACCAACTACAAATTATATTAGACCAGCTACAGATTATATCAGACTAGTTATGGATTACATCAAACTAGCTATGAATTACATCAGCCTAGTTATGAATTATATCAGCTTAGCTATGAACTACATTAGCCTAGCTATGAACTACATTAGACTTGCTATAAAATTCATTAGATTTGTTAACTAATTCATCAGATTTGCTATTGACTACATCAATACTACTAAAAACTTCAATAGAACCTCTACTAACTTATTTGTAAAGTATTTCCAAATGTATTCTAATGATTGCTTGGTTTATTCCATCTATCACAAAAATTGATTTCCATTTGGAGTCTTTGTATGTATATATTTTTATATATAAACTTTCCATTTATAGATTGTATCTAAATAAAGATTTATGTAATTTCATTCCAATAAATATCTCTCTCCATATTTTTTGGATATTGAGATAGGATAAAATATATAGGTTATTACTCCTAAATAAGGTGTTGGTTGGAAGCATGAGATTATAAATGCAACCTTCCATACCCAAATGAATCAATAAATATAATTTTATTTATATCACTATGAGTAATGTATTCTAATATTGTGTTCTAAATAAATCATCTTCCAAGGAATGAGTTAGACACTCATTCCAAGGAAGATGGATCAATGTATTTTTATTTATTTCTTTATTTTGTAATTATCATTTTATTGTATGTTATTATTTTATTTCTTTATTTTTGTAAGCATTTATTTTTTTACAATTTGTTATGAACCTATGGTTTTTATTTGTTTGTCATTATTTTCAATTCAATAATTTAATATTTGCAAGTGTGTTTTAATTTTTGTACGTGTGATTTATTTTCTAAAAGAGTGATTTCCAATTCTTGAAAGTGTGAATTGTGATATAAATAACCATTTGCCAAAAATATCTTTATCTGATTACATACATAATTTGAACACCATCCCTAGATTGACATTATTAAATGAAGAGGATTGATGACCCCCATCAATCCACCAATCTCATATGTTGGAGTGATTTGAATCATGTTGCAATCAAAAGATGAGGGATGAGAAAAGGTGCTCTAAGAGTGAATATATTCTTGGTAAATAAAGGTAGGAATAAATAACATCTCATATAGTGTCTAAATTGATTTAGGTTATCCAAAAATATTCGAATATGGAATTTTATGATGCTTGAAGGAAGAATCTAAAATCATAAAGGAGAAAAAATAGGGACAAAGTTGTCCAAACAAAAAATAGTATTAGCCAACATGTGTAGAGTTTAATGGGTTGTCAAAGTCTATGAAAAATTTCCACACAATAGGATTCAAAATACATAGTCGAACTGATCGTCTGTGTTATATATATGGTAAAATTGAAATAGGATAGAAATATACATAGTCTTATGGGTTAACTGTGTACTCTAGAGAGAGAAAATAAGTAGGCTAAAAATATATACAATAATATAGGTTGATAGTGTAATAAAAAATGAGAAACTAAATAGGATGAAAAGATACATAATCATATAGGGAAACTATGTACTAAAGGTAACTAAGACCAACAGACTGTAAGACTGTGTCTATAGGAATGACACTATTCTGAAAATAAGGATTTTTTTGGAAAATAATAGTTAAATAAAGTGAAGAGCACAAGAAATTAGATCAATATGATTGATATGATTAGAGTACACAACACAAACCTTGCACTAATGTTGGTTAGTACAAGTTTTTAAATACAAAATACCATGATCAAAGATCAAGAAATAAAAATTGAATGTAAATGCTAATTAATTGGTCATTCCTAAATGTTGATAAGTTATAATAAATTTTGAAATTAATGTGATGGGGAGTTGGTTTTAAGAAGGAACTACAAAGCAATCTATGGATAATTTTAGGTAGTTTAGGTTGAAATGGATTTGTATTGGTGATAGTAATGGTTTAGTATTGGGGCCTACCCCCTCAGTTTACAATCTCACAATGATAAGGGTTTTGGGTGCTTTTCCAATATATACCATCAACCATATATTTATACTTGGCCAAGAAACTAAGTCAGCTTCCCCCTTCATGATGAAATCCAAGTAGATAGACCTTGGAAATAAAAGTGTTTAATTTTTTTTAATGTTAAGTGATTTAGAAGTCTCTTCAAAAGATAAAAATAATATTAATAAATTGAAAATTTGAAAAACCAAATAATTAGTTTATGTTTGTTATTCTAAGCATGCAAGCAACTAAAATTTATAGTGAATTAATTACTATCAAATTAAGTTAATTTTTTTTATTGTGAAGAGTATATATTCAATTTAGGAAACATTTTAGGCAAACAATATAGAATAGAGTTGATAAGGTCACTACTATTCTATGGAATTAAGATCTATAATAACACAATCAAAGAGGTCAATTGTGTCTTTTAAAGATAAGATAGGCTAAAAAATTATGTTGAGCTAGTTGACCTAGTTTGTTATATGGTTACAATTTTATAGACTGTAAACTTGTGAAAAATAATACTCTAAATGAAAAAAAAATGACATACAAGGTAAGAATGAACCTTGGTAGTTTTAAAGATGATTAGTTTAAAAATTTTATGTTATGTTTCTCAAATGCTCATATTAATATTCTGTGAATACATTTGATTGGGTCAACATAGTTTTTAAAACTTGTGTGTCAAAACAAATCTATGAACATAGTTGACTGGCTCAACTATGTCTACAAACCTATATGCTAAAAAACCTATGAATAGATTTGACTAGATCAACTATGTCTACAATTTTATAACTTAAGAAGAAGATTATGTCAAGATATAGTCACATATATTTTAAAAAGACTTGCACAGAAATAACATAGACATTTTGAAGTGACTGTGTATTAAACCTATGCACTAAATGTTAGACTATATCGACAGTTTCAATAAAGTACTATAAACATAAAAATATAGAATATGATAATGAAATGAAATCATGAAAGAAAACCTACAAAGATTTATTTCACATTGAGTTCACTAGAATGTACACAAAGAAAAATTTAGTTGACCTATTAATCAATCCTAGATCAAAGAAGATAAATCCTACTTACACTTATGTTTGTTGATACATTTAGATATTCATAGTCATGACCAAGATAGATCTTATACACATAACCAAGGGGTCCCTTACCATAATAACATCACTGAAGAGGATTCCAAATCCTCTAGTCAAGTAACACCATGTAATAAGTACATGTAAAGTAAAATAAAATATAATATAGTGGTCATTAAAGCTTGTGGCACAAAGTGAGGGTAATAAACATGAAATTAAACATGCATAAAATAATTCTAATTAAGATATGTATAGATAAAAACCTAATGCATGGAGATAAATACATTTAAAATACATTACTTATGCTACTTCTATCTACTAAAATATAGGACTAAAGTTAGAAATACTTACCTCAGAGGCAAACCCATCAAGACTAAATAAATACCTTAGATAAAAGTGTTTTGCAATAAGTTATTGTGTATTGTTGAAGAATCTAAGGATAGACAATGGACTATATCCAAAGACCTCCTAATGAATCTTAAGCTTTCATAAGACAAAGTTCTTTCATCCAAGTGTAAAAACCTAAGCAAATAACTCCTCAAGTAGAATGGTCAAAGAATAGATTGTAAAGAAGCACAAATGAATGATTAACTCTGTGTCTCTCTAAGAAATGGTAAAATGAATGTGAATATATATATGGATCTAACCCTAAGCCTTTTTGAAAGTTTTTCTTACAGGTTCAACCCAATTTGACTTTATATTGTTAATTGATAAAATAAAGCTAGGTCCTGATATGGGTCAGCCAAGGCCAATATTGACCCATAACATGAAAATACTAATTAGAATATAGGGTCAACCTAGGATGGCATTGTTTGATAAATATAAAAAAAGGTTTTTGTCTTAGGTAAGGGTTGAATAAGGTGGTGAAATTCTTGGAGGAGTGTGTAAGGCATGTCTCAAAGCTTAAGGAAGTGTAAAAGAGATGGGTATGTAGATTGTAAGTGGTGGTATAGGAGATAAAAATCTTGTGAAGCACCAATGGTATGCCCAACCCTTTCCTAGTGCACCCTTTAAGGCATGCACTTAGAGATATTGAGACTCAATAGGTTCCTATAGGATATAAAACATCTGTAACTGATAAATTTTGAAAATATTGTGTATACAAAAAGATTCCATGAATTACCATTCTAAGCCCTATTACTTCTCTATATCATTATCAAATCCCTATTTCAGATCAAGATTGCATAATTTCAAATAGACGATCCAAGATTACCATCAAAGGACCACAACCAAATATCATGAATGTGCCCATTAAACCTCCATGCCTATAAAAAAACAAGCCAATTACCAAAACTTAAGGGAATAACTATGATGTTGTGGAGCAACTACAAAATACACCTATGTAGACATCTATCATGGAGTTTTTGTGTACATCTAGTGTCCATAAGAACATATTGAATGAGTACTTGAGCCAATCCCTTGTACCTGATGAAATCACACCTAATAAATTTCAAGCCATGGTAGGACATTTGACCCCTATCCAGTGACTTACTTTTGACTAAAGTGGCATGTCATTCTTGGGCCCATTACATAATACCCATTAGACATCAAGGTCAGTATAATGAATCATAAGGTTAAATTTTTCCTTGTATATAATGGCTTAGGCATAAACATTGTGTCTCTAAAGTTGGTAAAGTATCTCAGATATATAATAGCTGATCTAAAACTAGGTATCATTGTCATCAAGGCATATGATAATGAGTAATGGGAATCACAAGGTACTATCAAATTTATAGTGGTTATTGGGTATTTGACCCATGACACTTTATGCCATATTTTGGACATGGAATTATCTTACATTTTACTATTGGGTTAACCCTAGATTCATGAAATCAGAGCCATACCCTTCATGTTATATCAATGTATTAAATTTACCCTTTCATGGATGGAAATGACTATATTAGCTGATTACTAGCCTTGTTAGTACTAAAAGCATCTCGAGGTAGAGTAAAATATCTATTATTATTATTTTGGCTTGAATCATATTCTTAAATCTAATGAAGGAAAATATAATAAAGCTAAAGCCATTAAATCATAATCAAAATCCAATTACATTGATCTTGAGAGTTGTTAAAAATGGTAAAGGCATTTCAACCCAAGAATCTAAAGTGTTAGCAACAAAATATCAAACAAGGATGTTGTGGATATGATATTAAAAAATAAGGCAAGTAATATATTATTCAAAATGAAGCATGCTAGTATAATAAGAAAGATCTTACATAAATAGGCAAGGTGAAACATAGAACTAGCCTAATTGGCCAATGTGGGATAAATCCTCACATAGGACAAGCTCACTAAAGATAAAATAGCTAGCTAATACACTAGAAAACATGAGAAATGCATGAAATAAATACTTTAAACCCCCTCTCAAGTGAATCTAGGGGATAATAAAATCAAACAAAATAGTGGAATATCCATAATATGAGTCCCGATAACTAAACCTGATAATGTACTCATGTAAAATATGTATCCATGAAATGAAGAAGGAAGATGTCCTTAAGAACACCCCCTAAGGATAAATTATAAAACCCAAAGCATACCATGCAACTCTAGGAATTAAGGTGATGCAAAAGGCTTCATGAAGATGTCTTCAACCTGCTATTGAGTTAGAATGCACTCCAAGCTAAGAATGACATCTTAAATGTTTTGATGAATGAAGTGCTTATGTACCTAAATGTGCTTGGTCCATTGACACTCAATTGGGTTATGAGATATATGAATTACACTCTGGTTAACACACCAAATTATAGTGGTTGAATCCTACATGAAGCCAAACTCCATCAATAACTGATGAAGCCAAGGAATATTTTAACTCACTATAACTACTACCCTATACTCAAACTCTATAGATGAAAGTATAATAGCCTACAGCTTCTTACACAACCAAGTAACAGATAAAGAACCAAGATAAAAGATGTAGCCAAAAGTGGAACACCTATCATCAAGAGAACCTTCCCAATCTGAATCATTATGTCCAACCAACTGAGTAGAACCCCTAATGTAGTGTAATCTAAAATGAGCAGTGCCTTGTAGATATCATAGAATCATTTTAGCATCCTAACAATGATTGTCATGATGGCCATGTGAAAACCTCGATACAAGACCAACTACAAATGAAATGTAGGGGTAAGTATGGGTCAAATACATAAGACTCCCAACCATCTACCTATACAATGTAGGATCACAAAGTGGAGTAGTACATGAGGTAGTGAGAGTCACTCCAAATTGAAAAGGAGGAGTTAACCTATAATAATCCATTCCAAAAATCTAAATAATATCAATGTTATAATTTTGTTGACTCAAATAGATCCCTATATCCTAACTATAAAATTTGTAAACCAATGAATAAATACAAAAGACTAAGATATGTCATGTCAAACTATGCTAAAGTGCCTACTAAATAGTCTAAATCTAAGATTAGGAGCTACTAATAACAATCATATCATCAACATACAAGACTATAATAAAAATGGCATCCCTAATATGTTGAATATACACTATGGGATCAGAGTGGAAGTAAATAAATCTATTTGAGAGAAGAAATGAATCCATCTTCTCATACTAATCTTGAGGGGCCTATTTGATACCATAAAGAGACCTCCTAAGTTGAGAACAAGAGAGGTTTCATGAACAAACCCTACAGGCTGCTCCATATATATTTTTTCATACAAGTCTCCATGCAAAAAAGCATTATTAACATCCATATGATATATTGTCTAACCTTATGATGTATAAAGAGAAATTACAAGGCAAATATAATCCATGTTGGCAATGGGCACAAAAGTCTCAGAATAGTCAATACCTTCGACTTATGAAAATCCCTTTGTAATAATACATGGTTTATAATTATCAATGGACCCATACGATGCATACTTGGTGTGGTAAATCCTCTTACACCTAACCAACGCTCTTCCCTTAAGAAGAGTGACCAAATTCCAAGTGTGATTCTTCATAAGTGAAGAATACTCAACTATCATGGCATCATCCCACTTATGTATCCCATGAACTTGTGAAAAATATTATGGATCCACATAGAATGCCTAACATAAAATTACAGTACCCATAAAATTTGTATGACAATGTTGATTAAGTTGGAAGATATTGTATGACTGGTGTTATCTCAAAAAATATAGTACAAGCCCACCTAGGCATAGTGGCAAAATTAGTGTGAATATGATCCTAATACTCTATAACATCCTCAAGAATCTCTTAAACTAGATCCTTAAAGAATGAACCCTTGAGAGAAGGTGAATCATCAAAAGAAGAAGAAGAAAGCATGGAAAAAGATGAAGATTCATGAGATGTGAAATGTTCTTTAAACTATACATGAGTTTGAAAATGAACATCATGAGTATCAAGATATAAAAGATGATAAGCTCTCATGTCCTCACAATACCCTAAAAAATCAAAGGTTTCCTCTTCTTATCTAATGTTTTCATTTTCTTCTTTGGTATAAATCCCTAATAAAGGCTCCCAAAGACTTTAAAAATGAGACATCAGGCTTGGTTCCAGACTAAACTCTCTCCAGAGTCATATGCCCAAGTGCTTAATGTGGTGTGTAGTTCTAATTATAATTTGCATAATTAACTACATCTACCTAATAGATAGGAGGTAAATACCATCAATGCATCATGAATTTAGCCATCTCCTTTAGAGTTTAATTATTTCTTTCGACTAAGCCATTTTTCTATGGAGTATGTGTAATAAAATGTTTGTGAACAATACCATGGGCTACTAAAAAATTAGATAAATCTTGATTGAATTACTCCCCCCATTATCTTTATGAATTTTATTGATGCATCTCGATGACTATTTATTGACCAAAGCCTTAATGACTTTGAAGTGATCAAATACATAACTCTTTTACTTGAGGAAAAAAATCCAAGTACACCTTGATAAATTATCAATGAAGGTAAGTTAATACTTAGCTCCATTGAAAGGAGTAGGAAAGACCATTAAATCACTATGAACAAGCTCAAGTGGTGAAGAATCTCTCGTGGACATGCACTTATAAAATGGATCCTAGTGTTGTTTCCCCAATGCACAACCAAGGAAAACTCCATCAAGACATGAAACTCTAGGAAGACCCTCTACCATACTATGAGTTCTCAACTCCTTTAAATATATGTAGTTTAGGTGTCAAAATATCTCATGCCAAAGTCAACTCTCAGAATATTCATGATAAATTAAACATGTCCCTATAAGAGGAGTATCATCAAAACCCTCAAAATAGTAAAGTTGAAAACTATGATCAACAACACCTTGTGTAATAAGTGTGTATGGATCTAGAAAATCTTGAACTTCAGCACCCTATGGTGTGAAAATCATTATTTTGCCTTGACCAAAATGGCAAATCTGATACACTAAAAGTATATTAATGGTAATGTCTAGAACATATAATGAATCATTGATGCAACCACCATCTATTTTATTTCACCCTTCTCCTTAAAAAAAATTAAGGAATAATATCCAACCTTAATGTGGAACTTAGAATAAGAGATACAAATTACTCCTTGGTAGATGTCATATGGTGTGAAACACCAAAATCTAGAACCCAACTATCTAAAATAGGTAGAAGGAGTGGAGATAGAAATATTGTGTTCCCTAACATCATCCTCTAGGTATTTCATTCTCTTAAAACACCTAGATTCTTCATGACCAATACCCCCATAATATGAGCAAGATAGGTTAGACCTACTCTTGGATTTGGAAGATGGTTTGGGTTTAGATGTAGTAGTGTTGGGCTTAGGTACATTTTGAGATGAAAGAGGAATGTTATTATTCTTACTCTTAATTTTTATCTTAGTATTAGGATGTGAGGCCACTAATGCTTTTTTAGAGGTGGAAGACTCAAGGTGAGATAATTTATATTCCTCCCAAGTAATTCTCTCACAAAACAACTCGAGATTTGGCATTTTGAATGCAACACTTAAGGTATCCATAGTAGATAAAAAGGTATAAGCAAAGATTTGGAATGGGCCACTCAACTTAGGTAAGATCAAGTACACACACTCTTCATCCTTTATATCTCATCTACTCCCCTTCAACTATGTCAATAAATGCTTAAATTTAGTGAGGTAGCCTACAATGGAAGCAAAGTAATCTGATTCAGTAAAGTAAGCTCCACTTTAAGATGCATAGCTCTCAAGTGATCTACTTTCCCAAACAAAACCTTTAACTTAGTCCACATTTTTTATGGAGAATCACACCCATCAAAATTAAACAAAATATTGTCACTTATATATCCTCAATCATACCCATACACTCTTCAAACTTACATTGATGCTAAAAAATTTCAAATTCACATGTAAACTATAGTTATGTTTCATTCATTAGGGACCATAATCCTTTGTGATTTATGATTATTACCATTAGAGGTATCCATGTGTGGTAATTATTTGTAGTCAAAGGATCATAATGGTCAACACTAGAATTAAATCCATGATAACAATCATCAAAGAGCAGAAAGAATGCAAAAAGGGTGCACAAAATCAGCACTGAGATAACCCCTCAAAAAATTGTATTACAAACCCCCCCTAATTTGAAACTTTATAAAATTAGTGAATTTTTACAAATTAATGGAACCAATGGATAGAGAATTAAAAAAAATTATTTTGAGAATAACAAAACTCAAATCCAAGTTATGGTTCAAAAGTTACAAGCATTACAATTTCCTATAAAATGGGTCACAACATTAAAAAAAACTACAAACAGGTTTTTTTGACCAAATTAGACCATAATATATTCATCCAACCACTCATTGTAAATGTAATTGAACTAATGACTCATAAATTTTAAACAACATGAAAAATGATCCTCCTAATTAATGTTATGCTTGCACAAGCGAACTATGCTTCCTCTTAAGGCAAAAATTCATCATCATAAAAGCAAAAAATGAATAAAGAGGTTATTTTTGTGAGAGAAAAAATAAAAATTCAAGTTGTATTTAGTTCCAAATCATTCCAAGGGCCTTAGTTCAACAAATATTCAACTCCTTTGATCTCTTAAACATAGAAAACAAACTCCAACCAAAGGCAAATCTAGGATGCCAAGACTAAAACAAAGTCAATAGAGTAGAAAATTTGACACTTAAAGGTAGAAATGTAGATCATAAATAATCTTAAGATGTCTCCTTATGGTCAATGGTATCATTTAATTCAAATCCTAGATCATAATTAGATCAAAAGTGCCAAGCTTATAGAAAAATGTTTCAACATAGGTTTGCAAAAAGAAAGAGATCAGCACAAAAAATAAAAAAATACAATGCCCAACATGAGAGTTTTAATGCATAGCAGACCTCACCTTGTTTTCTCTCCTTAGATCTTTTAATTGGTCCAATGCCTTTATCTCACAAGAAGATCCAATACAATATCTTATACCAAATAAAAAAAAGATAAAAATGCCTAATTCACCTCCACATCTCTGAGAAAATGATGCCAAGTTAAGTAAAAGATAACTCCTAGCTATTAATGCCTTTGTATTAAGACCAAATCTCTCTTCCAATCATAAATCTTCCTCAGTTTTAATTCCTTATTTGTCTTTAAAGCTGGTCAACCTTGAAAAAAAAATATTTTTGGTAGAAAAAGATGCCTCCTCAAATGCCACCTTGAAAATATCACAATGCCTAACTCACATCTAAAAAACAAACATCAAATTCTAATTCTTAGATTTTGTGGAGGACACCAAGATATCCATGCTAGGCACTAGTCTTTTAATGATAAAATATCATGCCAAGATCAATATTGCCTTAGGAAGTATAAAAGGATGCCAAATTTAGATATAAAATGATGCTTAGAGGTAGATCTCCATGAGAAAAAGATTGAAAAGCAATAGAATCTTCAAAAAGCCTTAAAATTTTGTGATGATAGAGGTTCCTAAAGCATCAAAACATGTTAAGGATGAGGATAGTTATGATATACTTTAGTGCACAAAATTGTGTATTATATTTATCCAGGAGTTTGGATAATAGAAACATAGTAAGTGTTAATTATCCAACATTATGAAGGAATGAATAACAACTAATATTTTATAAATAGAAATAAAGCATTTGGGTTAATTAGATAGAAATTAAATGAATATTATACATAATAATTCACATAATCAATGAAGTAATAAAACACATAGTTAACCATAAATAGATAAATCTCTATTTATCTCTTCAAAAGTGGAACCCTTTTCTTCTTACAAACATAAGTGTATAAATAAATATATATATATATATATATATATATGTTTCTAGTCTATGACTATTAATCATATTCTCGTACTTGGCACAAAAAGTTGAGTCTATTCATATTATAGGATTTTACAAGTCATGAAGATAGAAATTGATTTATACATGATAAAAGGAGTACATAATGCACAAATGTTAGACAAATATCCTTCACTGCTTTACAATCCAAATTTTTCTTCCAGCACTTTCCTAGACCTAAAATGTTGTCTCATCCTAAGACAACATCATAGAATCCTCTAAGAATGCATAAGTGACTAGATATTGAAGAAATGGTTAGACCAATAAGATTCACAGTAATTGATCATGGCATCATTTTTTATTTTCACCTCTTGTGCACTATATAACTACTTTTATGAAATTTTAACTAACATATCAACCTTCCACCCTTTATGGGTTTTCAATAGGATGGCATAACTAGGTGGCTTCCCTTTATTATTTTTCAACCATCCTAGCCCCACTTGTCTTACTAAATCATCCTTAATAAAAAATGTTATACAAAATTTTAAAAATTAGTACTCTGCATAGTACTTAAGTTGATGGTGATTGCATGGATGTAGATGATGATGGACCAGAAGAGTCCTTGGACTTGGCATGTGTGTCCTTGCATTGAGTGATGATATAATGGAGTTTGTACGGTGGCTTATACAAAGGTGTATTGACAATCTGAGTAATTGCACTAGAAAAGGGAGTTAGATCTATCTTATAGGCATGTCAGTCCAACATCACTTCTTAGACCAAGCACAAAAAGGTGTGCAATGGAGAATTATATCAAATTATTTTCTTGATTTCTTCATCATCAATTATTCTCAAGTCTAATTTTGTGTTTTTATCCCTTGTCTGAATCTTTCCACTCAGCTTCTTGATCTTGTTTGCATGTCATTGAGCTTAGAGGTGGGTAAAGGAACTACATAAATCTTAGCTCTACCAATTTAGAAGGTTGTCATGCACATTATCCCTAGAATTAAGGGAATCCTTGAGTTAATTATCCTTCTCCTCCCTAGTGGTAGTGTGGATATCCATGGTTTCTTTAGTGGTGGTGGCCTTTGTAAAGTCTACACTAGAACTGGATAAAAAGGTATCTAGTTTTGCTTCCAGTCTAGCAAGCTATGTGCAACTTATTATGCTTAAAGTGAAATAGAATAAAACATTCCTTGATACTCCTCTAGTAGTGTTATGTGTATGGTAATGTCAGTATTAACATATTTTCCTAATGTTCTAAATATGTGTAGTTTTTGTGTTGAACACTAATATTTGGTTAACTCAATGATAAGTGTCTTTAGTCTGCATTGATCGAACATGACTTGGTAATTGATTACATGAGTGACCAATTTAGGATAAGTGTCCTAAATAATCTTGGTATCTTCATGTAGGTGATCCTTTAACTTGATGTTTTCATCCTTGGATTGATCCATTTCTTGTTCTAGAGAGGTGGCCTTTTGCACACTAGATTCCTATAATGTTATATCTCCATGTAACTATTTATTTATTGGTAGTCTGGAGACATCCAACAAGGGTTAATACTGAAGGGGGAGTGTTTCCAATGTTCCTACAAAGAAAGGAAGGGTTAGGTCGTGAGTCACAAGTAGAAGAGATAAAGTGTTACATTGAGCACTCATAGTTGTAATGTCCCATAGCTAGACTCTTACCAAAGGTAACTCCAATTTTTGCACACCCATTACAGCTATAAATGGTTCTTCTTCTTGATCCAACTATTCTAATCTAGTTTTTTTTGTTTAATCACTTTTTATTATCATATTTTATCCTTAGTTACCATCTTGATTTGCTATGCAACATCTTCATCTTACTTTATCTTAGTTTCTTTTGTTTCCTTCCAGTTGATCTCATCCTACGCATTTTTATTGTTCTCTTTTTTTCTTCATATAGATTTTATACATGCTCTACTTCCTTTTTATATTCATTGCGTATAGTATCCTTAGCTTGTTTGGTTTGAGCCTATGCCTGTGTTTTTAGGCCAACCTCCACCTTGGTTGTAGTTTCTTATTATTCCTACACTTGGGCCTATTATTTTCATAGGGCTTCATCTTCTTTATACTTCTTTATAGGTTATTGAGATTGTTACTAGGCATGAATAACCTCCTCTAGATCCTTATATTCCTATGCCACTACATCTTATTATTATTGAGATTCTTTGGCCTTTGCCTTGGTAGCAAGTGTAGCATATTTTTTCTTCTACTCTTCCTATATTTTCTTATGATGTGTCTCTTGTGACTACTTGGCTACATTGGCAACTTCTTGTGCCTTATTGGACACCTTGAGAGACTTTATCAATCAACCTCTACCTTTTGGGACTTTTTTGTGCCTTTAACTTCTTTATCTTGTTGAATTACTTGTTGAGATTATCATTATTCCTTCTGGCATTTCTTTTCATCTTTTCTAACTCACCATTCTACTATGTGAGCTTCTTCTTCCCATGAAGACTATTGTTCTTTAGCTATAGGTTTTTATGGTGTGATCTCTTTGACCTTCTTGTCTTATGGTGAACGCAATGAATTACTTGGCTAGAATATGTATTTGGAGACATGTGCTTTGTTTCACCCCAAAGTAACCAACCTACATTTGGGTGGTGGTGAAGTTGAAGATAGAAAAGGTTATACTTCTTGTGTCATGTTTATCCTATTGAAGGTACATTCTTTAAGGGTAGGTGAAACCCTAGCCTCTCATCAAGTTCTGGATCTATGCACCAAAGACTTCTATGGACATTCAATAAGTGGCACAAATATGTCTATGACTATGAATATGGTAGAAGGTTATTACTATAATAATTTAACCCTTTATTGTATCTACTTAGGTTCTTCATGTACAATGTTGACCATAATAGAGGTAGGGCATGGTGGTAGTTCCACCCATAGGCTTAAAAGAACCTTCTTGCATACTTGGACCATGCACACTACCTTCTAAAAGAAGAACTCTTTCTCCTCCTCCCTATCATAGAAGTATCCTACCATATTGGTGACCATTACTTGTTAAACCTCTTGTTCATTCATACCCATATGTAGTAGGTCACAAGAGATTACAATCAAGGGCACCTTAGGGTCATTTAACTAGGTTGTCATTTTTATTGTCTTGTGCTTCAGTAGAGGAGATGATGATTGTTTCTTGGTGGATAGCTTGCAATTTCCTTTTTATGGCTATGAAGTTATGGGTTCTTGTTATTACTATACTACAGAGACTATTATGTTAGGGGGTATGGCTTGGAGTGGTGTTTTACATTAGGATACATAGGCTTTCCATTTAGTGACTTCAGCCTACATCATGGCTATGGTAACAAAGAATGGTAAAGGTCTAAAGTGCGACCTTGGTAGCTCATGAATATGGATGAACATACCTTTAGGCATCAAGGTGATAATAACATGTTGTCCTAGGTATTTCATGATGTCTAACAATACCCAAGAATGTTTGTAAATTATTTCCAAAAACTCCTCCCACCATGATTTGAATTTACCCTCATGCATAAGGGCACTATGCTCAAGTATCCATATCAAGTTGTATAATTATTGCATTGGCCAATAATCGATGTCAAGGTACACCTCTCTTTTAGGTGACTTCTATTGGGTGAAACAAAGTAGGAATATGAGAAACTAGTATTAGAAGGTTTACTTGGAAGTTGTGAGACAATTATCAATGTTTGTTAATATCTCTTGAACAAAGTATTTAGGCTAATTTAACTTCTCATTACGATGGATCATGTGATGTACAATATCTATGACCCCTTTTGGAATTTACTTTATAGACTTGATGATCTACCAAAACCTCATTTTTATGCATTCCTATAGGATGTACACTAGTTCATCTTGAATTTATTTAATTGGGATTCTTTTGGATCCCTAAACACATAAATATCTGACCTCTTGAATGATAGGAGGTGTTCTTGTCTTTTATGGTGCTAGAGAATCATCATGCATGGGCATGTCCAAATCTCTATCTATTACTTATATGTTGTAAATTATCATTTTGTCAAGGCTAATGTATATGTTATTTTCATTATTTCATCCAATCAAGACTTGAACAATCTCACCCATGTCATTGAAAGTGTGCATTCAAAGTAAGTGTTCAATGTCTATGTTCTAAGATCAATGGGGGACTACAAGATTCAATGGTTATGTAGCATCTATGGGATCTGGTTAGAATAGTTTTTTTTCTACCACTCCAATGTAGTAAAATGGTATAGGATTAGTGAATTTTGTTTTTTGGAGTGTAAGGTCAATGCACATTGCCTCCTTCTAGGCATCTATCAAATTCCTTATGAGTTTCTAGTGATACATGTTCTCTGAGTAGTACAACTGAAAAGCTTTTTACTTTTTACATAGTATAAATTAGCTTGGTTCTTAAAAATATATCTCATGAATTTTTTTTCAAGAATGAAATGTAGACTTGGTTTTCACCCTTATGGATTTATAGATTTTGTACCTATTGGTTTCTATGTAAATGCCATGATAAGTTGTCTATTTAACATTAATGTGAATTTTTATGTGGAAAATCTAATCTAATTTAGAATTTAAGGTAGTTATCCATTGGTGTATGCATCTAGATACACCATTATGTTCCTTGTTATCTATATTAGAGTATGAATGGATGATGTTGATTGGCCACTGATTTGGTGAAGATTAGGTCAATCAAACCTTTCATCTAGCATTATCTTCTTTGGGATGACCATTACATGATGAATATCTTGGTTTAAGTGACTTGACCATACATTTTCAAGACTTAATTTATTTCTTTCACTCTTACTGACATCCTCAATGGCACACGTGAATTTTATTATGCATGGTTGGCACAAACTATACTTATTATCTTGATTCACAAAAGCTATTGAAGATATCATCTACAAACAAAAAAAAAACACACACACACACACAAGAAAAAAACAAAAGAAAACATACAAAAATGGGATATCCTAATCTAATCAGTGCTACTCATCACCCACTCCTTTAGCAGAGAGAGATTAATTAAGATTATTGGTAGTAGGGCTTAAGCCTACAACCATTCACCCACCCTAGCAAAATAGTTCTCTATAATATCTCAAAATAATGGTTCCTTGATTTGATATTTCATGTATAACATAAGGCCCTTTCCATCTAATCTATAATTTACCCAAAAATGCTCTAAAATGACTATCATATAACAAAATTGATTGATCTTTGTGAAATTCCTTATGGTGTAGATTCCTATCATGTTAGGATTCTTATCTTTATTTGTGAACTTCTTGCATCCAAGATGCTCTAATTTGATACTCATCCATCCTATTCAATTTGATAATCTTGGTGGAGAAAGACTCAAGATCCCTTAGTCTCATGACCATAGCAATACATAAACTAGGCACCAAATATTCCATTGGCATGACTACTTCAAGCCCATAGACCAATTGGAATGGAGTAAAACCTATATACCTCTTATAGTGTGTGTGATATACCCAAAGAATCATAGGAATGTGATCTTCCCAATCATCTCTCTTGACATCATAGATATTTATCAACATCTTTCCCAACACTTTATTAGAAGCCTCAGTTTGGTCATTAGATTTTGGATGGTACACAGTACTTTTATGATGAGAAATCATAAATTATTTAGTAAGGGCTTTGATGGTATTGTTCAAGAAGTGTGTCGTTTGATCACTAATGATCTTGATGGGGCATCCAAACCTTGTAATGATATTCTCGTATGGAACTTTGTTGCATCCTTTACACCATAGCTAGGTTTTATAGTAGATTTGACCCATTTGGTGAACTAATCTTTCACATTGATAATATACTTTGATTTAATGCATTTAATTAGAGGATTAATAGGTCCTAAAAAATTGATACCCCCTATTCAAAATTTTATTTGTCTAACAAAGGATACAATGGCATTTCATCTTTTTGGAGTGGCTTACCCATGCATTGACATATATTATAGTGCTACACTACTCTATGTGCATCCTAAAAATGGTTCGATCACCATAACCCATTCTATAATAATTTCCTTGCAATAGATTCTCTATAAAATTGACCTCTTGCTATTTTTTGGTGTGCCTCCTATAAGAGATTTGGTCATTTATGTTTTATAAATACTCTACGTAGTACTTCATGCTTCCCCAAATGATACAAGATCCCATTTATAATAGTATATTTCAAATCTCTAGTGACAAACTATTTCTTTTTCATTTCTTGGTAATGTGCAGGGAATACTCCTTATTTTAAGAAACTAGTGATTACCTCAAAGTTTTTGGGGATCACAGAAACATGAAAGAGATGTGCATCCAAATAATATTCCTATAGTTCTTATAGTTATTCACCATTTGGGATGTGATAGAGATGGTTTGATCCAACATTTTCTCTACCTAATTTGACATTGATGTAAATTTTAATTCATAAAAAACATCAACCATCTTGAAATGTGTCCTCTAAGCATAGGATTATTAACTAGGTAGTGCAGAGCTTGATGATCTATGAAAACCTCAAATGGTGTCTCAACAAGATAGTGTCATTTTTATTTAATGTGAAAACTATAGCAAGTGTTTCTCTTTTAGTTGTCATGTAATGATTTTCTATGTTAGAAAAATTTCAACTTGCAAAATGTATGGGGTGGTTTAGTCTACAATCTCTTGATTATGTAAGCATAACAGCATCTATAATACTAGAAGCATCAACATGAACATGAAAGGTCTTACTCCAATCTGGAGAGACAAGAATATGTGTATTGACCAATCTCTGATTTACTTGTATGAAATATGCTTGACACTTAAAAGTCCAAACAAACTTCACACCTTTGCATAATAAATACTTTAATGGAGATGAAATGGTTGTATATCCCTTTATAATATTTTGATAGTACCATGTATGTCCAAGAAAGGATCACACATTCATGGAGATGCCTAGTGGAGGCATACTTAGAATGATTATAATTTTGTCTTGGTCCACCAAAATCCCTTGACAACACACTACATGACCTAGTAAGACACCAAAAGGTGTAAAACATAAGCATTTTTTTAGATTCAAGGCAATGTACAAAGCTTGATAGTGTTCTAACATGAGGCATAACTTAGACAAATGTTATTTAAATAATGAAAATATTGTCCAATCATCAAGATAAACTTATATAAATTCATGAATGAAATCCTTAAATGCAATCATCACTGCTCAATAAAAACCTATAGGTGCATTCTTGAGGCTTAAAGGCATTACCTTATATGAAAAGGATCCCCATTCCATGGAAAAAGTAATTTTAGCTCTATCTTCTTCTGTGATGAGTATTTGATGATAGCCACTGAAACCATCCATGAAGGAGTAGACTTCAGGACCTATGACAAATTACAAAAATTCATTTGTGAAGGGAATAAAAAATGGATTATTCACACATGCATAATTTAAATTTTATAATCATGACATACTCTGATCTCCCCTATTTTATTAGGCTACACTACCATAAGACTAACCAAATCTACCTTTTCTACTAGATAGATTATTCTTACTTCTTACATTATATCTAGTTCAACCTTCACTTTCAACTTTATGTTTGGGTTCAACTTGTATGGCCATTTCTTTACGGGTCATGAGCACTCCTTGATTTTGATATGAATTTCACCAAAGGATGGGTCTAATCCTATGACCTATAAAACTTTTGTGGGAAACACATCTTGATAATCCCATAAAAGTTGCATAGCTTCTAAAATTTTGGATTCGGTCTAATAGTCACCTATATGTGCCAGTTTAGGAATTTCCTTGCTAATGTGTTCCCCATGTTTATTAATAGGATACTAATAAATTTGAAGCTTTTCTTCAAAAAAAAAAAATTGTAACATTCATTGTCCTTTCTATTTTTTAATTTTTATGTTGCACAACTTTTCTTCTTTAGTGGGTTCTATGACTAGGTCCTTTACTAGTTCTAGTGGTTGTTCAAGTATAAACAAATCAATGAGATCAATATCACCTTCATTATATGAGTCTGCAATTTCATTTTCTTCATCGTCAATTTGATGGCATGACTACATGAGAGATTTTTCTTCCAACTTGATAGTTTTATATCTTTGTAATTTTGTATTTAGATCATAGGTTGTGTTCCTCTATGTAATAGATTCCATTGTGGTACTTATCTCTTCTACACACCCATGGCATAGATAATGTTCAATTTTCAATTGTGCATTATGAACCAAAGGATTCTCATAGTCAAGGATAAAATATTGTATGAAGTATCTTTGTACCTATGCCTAATGATTTATCTCCCTCCTACATTCTTGATGCATATACCATGATAATGGTAAGGGGCCAAGTGTGTAATGAAATATGTGAACCCAATACTTTGGTGCCACATGTTATTCAATTCAGATCTCAATACATTTATAGATATGGATTTCAAGACATTCATCCTCCTAAAATAAATGCCAATTACTTTTGATGACTTATGATAGTTAAAATCTTCTAATCATAAGTTTGCATGCATCATCCTAATCAAGCTGATCATTTATATCAATTGCCCACCATGTCATTTTAAATCCATTCAAAGCATAATTCAATGTACTAACCCATTCACTAATGGTAGATATATGAAATTTTAGGCACAAAACAAACTGATTCATATCCTCAGTCGCATAGTATGAAGGAATTTTTCTCTCATGGGTGAAGACCACTCATGATCACCATGAGCCAAATTGAGTAGCTACGTATCTAAGTCTCCACTAATAGACAAAGGTATTTCCCAAGGAAAAGTGCCTTATCTATTGGCTCTATATAATTTTTCATATGATCATCTTCTTGATAGAGAAAATCAACTTCTGAACAAGTAGGGGATTTAAAAGAGATGGGTACATAATCCTTTATGACAAACTAAAATGTCAATGGCTGAGTAACTATTGATTTGGGCTTCCATTGTTCAGATGTCTTCATATGTTGAGTGAGTAAAGACTATACCTAAGGTTTAGTATACTCATATAAGAAGTTCCACTCAATTATGCATAGAGTTTTTAGGTTCTCTTTAGAATTTACCTTCATTTAGATGGTTTCTTATGCAACATAAGGAGAGTCTAGTTTAGCCAAAATAATATAGGATTTGTGTACATCATTCAAAGGAATGATGACAATATTATCTCCATGATTTGCCTCTAGTTGATTTTTCATAGTATTGATAGTCATCTAACCATCATATGCCCATTTCTCACTAATCAACATAGGATAATGTGTTGTTGTTATATTCATATTGATGAATTCAAATTCACCTCATAGGCTTAGTTATATGACTTTGATCTCAACATATTATAATCTACCAATGGGCTCAACTCTTTCATAGTCTATTAAATGTAGAATCACTAGGATGTAACTTAGAATTGGTCATCCAATGGTCTCCCATGTAGACCTAAGGATCATGTTGATCATGTTGTCAAAATCAAAGATATCATGTGGAATTTCATATCCTACAACCTCAATGTCAATTAATATATATACATCTCATGGATTCTTTATTTTGGCATACCAAACAAGTTTTTCTATCTTTTATTGCCCTCACTACACACACTCTAGTAACTTATGTAACAATTTTGTAATGTTCTAATAGATTTATTCCTTATGAAATATGCTTAAAAGATTTAGTAAATCTATTAGTGCAGTAAAAAATCCATCCTAATGTATAATGCACATGATCTATCCATAAATTTGAGCATCTATTGTTGTAGCATCTACTTTAGTAGTGTCTTGGTGTTGAATATTTTTCAACATCTACGCAACCTCATACACAAGCCCCTTTTCTATAGTTGGGTCTAGGTATTTATCTTGTTTTGATTTCTATATTCCTTGGTCTTGAGTCATTTTGAGGGGAGTATATCCTCTCTTTATGTGATGTTATATTTTAATGGAATTCATGAATGCATCCTCCTTAGGATATGCATTCACCATGGTAACATTCCTGACAATCTTTTCCTTTCTTTGCTTTTCTAAGAAAAGATAGTTTTTTATCTTGTGTTGTTCACATACCTATAAATATGCATAGTAAGACTATCTTTGAGGGTTCAAAGGATAATTTCATTGTATATGCTTATACTCTCCACATAGGTAACATTGCAAAGGAGGGTGTTGATAATTATTTCCTCTACCACCTTATTAACCTCATTTGTATCCTCCCTTAGATCATCCTCTATGTGACTGATAACCTCCTCTATAACCTCCTTGTTGATGCATTATATTCTAGTGCTAATGATAATGGGTATTATCTCTAATTCCAAATTTTTGTTTTACAACTAGTGGGGTCCAACTAGTTTATTAATGCTACATCATTTCCAAATTCCAAGGTACTACATACTGGTATTATAGTGATGGTGGTGTCCAACTCAATGGAGGGGTCCATATAGCTAGACCTTGAGGTTGGTATTGAGGTGAAATGGGAATCCACTATAGACCTACTTGGTTTGCACAATATTTATTGACCTCTGGGCCTAGAATCATCTACTTTTCCAAGGACACTTGTTGTGTAGTGATGGAAAATAAATTATTTGTAATGTCTTATTTGAGATCATAAAAATCACTAAAATTATTTTTATTATGGCTGTGTGACTTAAAAAAATTACAATGTAAACTCTATGGGATTTTGACATAATATTGCAAGAGATAACACTGTGTTTTTGTTTACCCCACTACTCTACTATTGCACAGATCTCTATTTTTATCTTAGGATAATCATTCCTATGATTTCCTTTCCCATACTCCATGCAACATAGATTTAGATTAGGTTTATTTACTTCATGGTATTATTCCATCCTCTTCATAAAAAATTACAATGTATTTTTAATCTTAAAATGCATTATGGGAGCTTCCCCATAGTCTTCAATTTACTCCACTCATAGAGTAGTAGATTT
This sequence comes from Torreya grandis, assembly GCA_037957365.1. Taxonomy (NCBI): domain Eukaryota; kingdom Viridiplantae; phylum Streptophyta; class Pinopsida; order Cupressales; family Taxaceae; genus Torreya; species Torreya grandis. The sequence continues at coordinate 1,907,877 of JARHVA010000842.1, forward strand.
AGCATCTACCTTAGTAGCATATTGAGTCTGTATTATAGAAAATATGATTCTAAAACATAGTCCTTCAACAAACCACATAGATTTATCTTTATATGCTAAGGCAAATTCCACCTTATTCATAACATTAGATAACCTGTTATCATAATCACAAATTTATTCTCCCAATTTTTTTCCTTATCTCCTTTAGGTCTTGAATAGTCTAACTTATAAATTTATTTATCTTAAATTATGTGATGAGCCATCCTTAACATGTTATAGACTTTCTTGCACAATTTATCTATAGTACATGAACTCAAGTGATCTTCCATTCAGTGCTAATATTAATTCTTACTTATTTATATCCTCATCATTAATACTCTTAGCTTTCCATCTCATCTCACATTTTATTAGGTAATGTCCAAGGTTTGTAGACCCAATATATGTCTTCGGGTTGATAAATGCTCCTATAACACCCATTTTGTAAACTGGTGTCAAAAGGATCTACTATGTAGTTGTTATAATGGGAGTTTGTATTATATACAATCCTATTTATTCACTATGATGATTTTCCTACACACTAAGAAAGTTAATCTATGAACCTTATTTTTTATGTTTCCTACTTTTATATGCTTGATTTAAACAAACCCTATGGCCTTCAATGCCTTATGAATTGATGTTGTTTTAATTTTAGTACCCAAATAATGCACTTGTTCTGAAATTGACCTTCCCATTTACTATCTATCTAGTCATCTAGTTGAAAATTTCTATTAGATTATAAAAAATTGGGTTGTGGGGACATGTGCTCTTCTAGTGAATGATTCTTTCCTATGACTTCTTCTAAGCTTGAGCCTTTGATTAATATACAACTTTTTTTTGCTTTTTTGTTTAATAATTTATGTCCTTCTAATAATACTCAATATTTTAGATGTATAATACATCTATCATCTAACTAATCTACTTCTAACTATTTTTGCCTTCCTCTTCAAACGTCTCTTTTTCCTCTCATTATTCATCACTTTTTTCTATCCATCAACATTCATCTTCTTCTTTCATCTCATCTTTCTTCATCCATAATTCTTCATCTCTTTCTTATCATTCATCATGTCTTCCTACTCATTCTTTATCTATTTTAATACTACTCTTAACACTATGAAAAGCTACTTGGGTATTCTTCTATTTACTCCATCTATTTTGTTTTCATAACTCACATTCTAAATCTACACTTTCCTTTTGAATTTTATTTCCTCATGTCTCCATTCTAAATTTAGGTTCAAGCCTTATCTACTCATCTAATCATCATTGACTATCATGTCACACCCCCCCCCATATGCCTAAAGTGACTATCCATATTGGTCAGAGTAGGTACCATGGCCTTATCCAAAACCAACATCTTTACAAGGTTAGGTATTCATTGAAAACATTTCCCTCAAATTCCTCTTACGAACAAGTCCTTCACTACTTTGAAATCTATACATCCTTTTACTTCAAACTTATTTATATATCCATATATTTTAGTATCAACTCGATGATATATTACTCTTATTTAGTTAGTTTCCAATGTATACAATTGGTCTACCTTTTCTTCAGTCCAAATTATAGTTTCCTTCATTTTTAGGTTGAAGCAATAATATTCCAACTAGGCTAACCATTTAGCTAGAAATTCAGGTAACTCACACTACAAAATTTTATATATCTCTCCATAAATATGCTCTTCAATATTTTCTTATATGGTAAGACCAGTACATTTTGATTCTTCTTCTACAAAATTATATATCCTTTGGTTTATCCATATCTCAATATCTCTCTATCCTAGTAACCATCTTTACATAGTTTCCTCCAAAAAGGAGATCCATGCTCACTGCACCATTGTTAGTAGAAGTTCTTGAAGCATTAGAACATGCTAAGGAAGAGGATAGTTATGATATACTTTAGTGCATAGAATAGTGTATTATATTCATCTAGGAGTTTGGATAATAGAAACATAGTAAGCATTAATTATCATGCATTATGAAGGAATTAAGAACAACCAGTGTTTCATAAATAGAAATAAAAAATTTGAGTTAATTACACATAAATTAACCAAACATTATACATGATAATTCACACAAGAAAAAAATTAATAAATCACATAAGTAATCATAACTAGATAAATCTCTATTGATCTCTTTAAAAGTGGAACCCTTTTCTTCTTACAAACTTAAGTATATATTTGCGTTTCCAATCTATGACTGTTCTTTTTCTCAAATTTGGTGCCAAAAGTGGAGTCTATTTATATTATATACTATTACAAGTCATGAAGATAGGATAAAATAGATTTATACATGACAAAAGGAGTACATAACACATGAATATTAGATAAATGTCCTAGATAGCTTTACAATCTAAATTCTTCTTCCAACAATTTGTGTCTCTCATTTAAAATGGAAATCAATGCTTCTCTTCATTTATTTCATGCTTCCTCTCCATATTCCCTCTGATAATAAAAAACACACTTTATTCAAAGCTTCAATGAAATTTTTGTATCCATAATAGGGAAATAAAAAATGGCTTGAGAATTTACAATAAGGGAAGAAGTAATGATAAGGAAATTTTTGAAGCAGTGACAATGTAGATGGGAGCAACACCTTGCATCTCTAGTACCATTTTAGGAATGGTAAAGGCATTCTAACCCAAGAATTCAAATTTTTAGAAACAAAACATCACAAAAGGAAGTTGTAGATATGACTTTCAAAAAAAAGGCAAATCATATATTATTCAAAATGAAGCATACTAGTATAATAGGAAAACTATTGCATAAATAAGAAATGCAAATCATATAACTAGCCTAACTAGACAATGTGGGATAAATATTCACATATGACAAACTCATTAAAAGATGAAATAGATATCTAATACACTAATAAATGTAATAAATGCATGAAATACATACTCTAACAAGATCCTATCTTCTACCTCATCTGCACCTCCACTAGATATTTCCAACAACTTTGATATATATGAAAAAGGTATAGGAGAGTATAATACCCATGATTACTTCTACATTGATAAGTTTCTTAGAACCTGAAAGCCAATGAGAGACCTAAATCCAAGACCACTTGCATGGAGTGGTGGACCAAGGGAAAATATTAGCTCAATAAATTGATTATTTTTAAACCAATCTATGGCCTAGAATAAGACCATTTAGCCAAAGGTGATTCATGGATTTATATTGATGATTTAGCTAATTTTTACCAAAGATCCAAGTATCCTATTTTTAACTGGATTATGGATTACCTAGATTACAAAGGTAAAGGCCTGGGGATACATTAGCAAGGGATGATCAAGTTGATTTCAATGATCAAGTATAAATCAACCCATGTTATCAAATTTAAACCACCTAGGGGTGACCCCACATATCTTATTCAAGTTCTTACACCTTAGAATAGTGAAGACTATACTAGTAGTGATGCAAGATCTAATTATAGCATCTACGATGACCCTACCAACACTATGTTTTTATACCATTAATCATGTTTATTACCCTTTTCCACTTACCATTGAACAACCAAAGTTGATATACTAGGATCAACAAGAATTTAATGTCATTAGATGAATTTGACAATGATGTGCCCATATGTAACTTTCTAGGTTTGAGGGATCATATTCCTCTAGGAGAAAAAAATTAGGGTTTTTCTATTAGATTGGATTTTACTACCTATTTTGGAGAGAGAGTGAACTTGATTGGCCAAAAATAAAAATAAAATGAAACATTTAGGTCTAAAAGTGAAAACTTCTTTGAGGTACTTTCAATCCAAGGTAAAAGTAAATAAAAGGGAAATTTTCTTGGTGAAAACCTATTTTAGGCACCATTAGATGGGGATGTTCACCCCTCTTTATAAGAAGCATAGGAGACCAATAGTCTAAGACTTGTATATAGATCTAAAATCAATACTGAAGAGTGGTAAGATTTTGCACAAATTATTCAAAAATGCTTAGAGGTTTTATCACATGGACTTTACTAGCATAGGAGATTATGACTCATCCTATTTGGGAGAATTAAAGAACCAACTCAGCCAGAATATTTTATCATTACCAACCATTTTACCTCCTTGAAAACTAGTTTAGAATATGGTTCCACACTTCTTATGGAGGACACTTTTGAGGTTAACATTAGGACTCTAGATGACCCAAAATGGATCAAACTAGGCACATCCCTTACTGAGGAGGACTATGAAGTCTTTACAACCAATTTAAGGGAGTTTTTTGACATATTAACATGGTTCTATTTGGATACGCTAGGTTTGGACCCCACCTTAGTTGTAAACCATATTTTTATACATCCTAATGCGAATCTAATTAAAAAAAAGTTATGAAAATGCATCTTCATATTATTGTGCTAGTCAAGAAAGAGTTGGAGAAAATCTTAGATGTAAAATGAATTCAATGGATTTATTATTTAGAGTAGATTTATAACATTATACTGGTGAGTAAAAATCCAAAAGTCATCAGATTGTGTATGATTTTTGGGAAATTAACAAAGCCTACCTAAAAGACAACTTTCCTCTACCAAGCATTGACATGATTGTTGATTCTACAACTAGATATGCAATGATTTCCCTTATGGATAGTTTTTCAAGATATAACCAAATCAGCATAGCACTATAATACCATCATGAGACAACATTTACCACTCCATGTGGAACATTTTGTTATCAAGTGATCCCATTTAAACTCAAGAATGTGGGATCCACATACTAATGAGTCATAGTAGTGATTTTATAGGATATGATGCATGACACTATTGATGACTGTCGATTACATATTGGGTAAATTGAATAACCATGCCAACCATCTATCTATACTAAAGATAATATTTGATAGACTTTAAGAGTATAAAGTCATGCTCAACCCTAAGAAGTGTGTATTTGGTGTAACTTCTAGAAAATTCTTTGGCTTCATTATCTCTCATAGGTGCATTGAAGTTTATCCATCCAAAGTTTGCTCCATTATCAAAATGTCACCACCATATACCTTGAATAAGCTCCATAGTTTTTTGGGTAAGATATAGTCAATATGATGTTTCATATCTTAGTTGGCCAATAAATGCCATCCTTTTACACACTTATTAAATAAGGTCATTATTTTTTCCTAAAATGAAGAGTGTGAGAAAACATTTGACTATCTCAAGGAATATCTGGCCAACCTACTTATTTTATTGCCACTTATGCCAAAAAAGTCATTGTTACTTTACTTGTTAGTGATTGAAAATGCCCTGGGGGAACTTTTGGCACAACATGATGAATAATGTAAAGACCATGTTGTTTATTAATTGAGATGAACATTGGTCACATATGAGCACAATTATGCATCAATCAAAAAAGCCTATTTATATATGGTTTTTTTAGCCCAAAATTTACATCATTACATGCTAAACAATAACACCATTGTTATTTCAAACTAGATCCACTCAAGTATCTACTTACCAAAAATAATTTATAGGGCCACATGGAAAATTCAATCATATTTTTGAGCAAGTTTGAGATCAAATATGCCAATAAAAATTCCATTAAGGGACATGTAATTGTATATTAGATTATAAAATCTCCTCTTCTTGATATTCAACCTCTTATATTCAAATTTATAGATGAATCCATCATGACCAAAATAGAAGGAGAAGCACCTCCTAAGGAATAATAGTGGAAAGTGTACTTTTATGGTTCCTTTGTAGCTTATAGATTAGGTACCAAATTATAGTTTATCCTACTATAAGGGGATCTTATTCTTAAGTCATTTCGCATTGGTTTTCCATGTACCAATAATATGTATAAATATGAATCACTCATTGTAGGCTTTGCTAATAATTATAGTGGAACATCAAATATTTACTAGTTTATAGTGATTCACATCTCATAATCAATCAGGTCACAAATAATATTATATTAATGAGAAGAAGTTGCTATCATATAAAGACATGGTCAACACTATTAAAAAAAAAATTCTAACATTTAATTTTAATGGATACCTAGATCCAATAAAAAAAGAGATGGTGACATGGCCACAATTGGCTCCATGATTCATATTATATATAGATCCATGTATTATCAATTTCTTGTATAACATCTCCTATCACCAACACATGAACAATCAACCGTAAGGATGGTTTGTGATATTGTTGGTCCCATGTATCCTTCATATTATTATATGCATGCCTAATTTCAAGACCAAATTATTCATCTATAAATTTCACATAAGAAACAAAAATCCTTCATCCATAAAACCTCATGTTATTCCCTACTTGGATCTACCCTTATTGTAGAATCTATGATAGAACTTTGCTTTGTTATTTATCTTTGATAAAATATGGATTAGCACTGAGGGAAGTTCATAAAGTAATGTGTGCTTTTGTAATCATAACCACTAAAGGGGTTTTAATCAATGTTTAAAAAATTTCTTTCAATTATACCTTAACATTCCTTGAACCATGAAATCAATACAGTGATATAGCAATGCATAAAGAACCATTCACATGAACATAAAACAAGAAAACACATATATGAGTGGGAAACCCTTAATGGGAATAAAACCCACTATTATATATATAAATGGACTAAAACCTATACAATAAAAGATAAAATTTTATTGAGCACCAACTCAACTTAGAGGACCAACCCCAATAAGGTCAAGCACCCACTTGACTAGGCTTTAATAAGCATCTACTTGCAAGGAAGCACCAACTCCCTAAGTGACTCAGCATAAACTCAACCACATCATGAATTTTTGTCACCACACCTCTAATTTTTTCATGGTCTCATTTTAATACCACCTTCTACTCAACCATGTAATATTTTATTCACTTATGTTGCATACTTAAAATAATCCTAAACTTCCTTTTATATATATATATATATACATACATACTAGACTCATGGTCACACATCACTTGGTTGGTCACACACCCTAAAACTCTTAGTTAATACACTTAATATGTCTTATAACATATTTTGAACAAGATTAAAATGTAATTTTAACCCCTTTTGGTGTGCAATAACTCGATTAGGCCTCATTTCTCCTTTAGATCTCATGAAGACCTAATTGCATTAGGTCTATCCTATTAGTGCCAAAACTTGATCCTCTTAGGCCCAAATAGCCTTCTCCAACAAAAAAAACCATTAAATAACTTATCCAATTAACTCTAATAACATCCTCCATGATTTATTGGACCTTTATTCTTCATTCATACCTTGAAATCTCCTTTAAGACAAACTGCCCTATTAGGCCTATGTATCTCAAAAGTTTGTCTTGCAAAAATGAAGATTAAAAACATTAAGATACTAATATCTAAAAAATTAAACATTCATATAGATCTACATTACCTCAGATTCATCACCAAATTCTTGGAACACTTTCACTTAGGAGATAAAGGCTCAAGAACATCTCTGTAACTCACTCACTTAAAATTGCCAATATACCTAAAAAACTAGTCATGGTGAATTAGATATCAAACACCTTGGTAGACACTTTTCATGACTCATAATCCATGTAAATGGTCCTATGAGATATATATAACATACTTAGATATAAATTTCATATGGTCTATTGGAAAATATTGGTCTTGTAGATCAATTTATTGACTTTATATCACACGGTCCTATTTGAACTAGATAGGCCATTTTGTGATCAACTTTTTCACTAGATATACTAACCTCCAAATATTATAAAATAATTAACATGAATTAAAAGTCATGATTAAATTATCCATGTACTTTTTTCATCAATATATCATGAACAAACCTTCATATTTATATATTCATCACTGCTTGGGTTTTTCACTATTTACACCATTAGGTATGTCTATGACTGGTTAACTTGGATGAAGAAAATAGCACACTTGAAGGATATAAAATATCCATAAAATATCATGGACATGTAAAATTAGTATCTATATTATTCTACCATCCATTATATTTTCTTGACAAATATAAATTTTGAGATCTACAACAACTTCTTGATAAATAAGCATGTATCTATGCATTTTCTCTCTCATTTGACTAACCACTACCACCTAGAGGTACCTAGGAGAGTTGAATAAATTATCCAATATCTTGTATAGGCATTTGAATCCATTCTAAGCTGATTTGAATAATATTTTTCACATCAGATCCTTATTAGGGTTTTAGGGAGGTTTAACACATGTTTTGGTGTTAATGATTTTCATAAAGGACTATCCCTTGAATCCAAAACTAATTCCTAGGGATATTAGATACAACCCTTCCCAATATCTACTTAACATATCAGATTCCCATGTAGAGTTTACACATGTGAAAAAACATTTGAAAGTGCTTCTCAAGTCTTGACACCACATTTTGTGAACTTGAGAAGGCTTAAAACATTGATTTATATAATTTACTTCAAACCATGACCTCAAACTTTGTTATCATACCTAAAACAACTTATCTCACCTATTTCCATGCTTACATGTTCATAATTAACTTGAAATCTAATCTTTATACCTCATTAGGCCAGGTAGGGTCTAAGAGTGGTCTAAGTGCAATTTTAGACTGAAGGTCCTACCCCTATAGGTTCACCCTAAAACTCTCATGAATGCTTCAATGCCATACATACATTTTCAAACAGTTCCATAAAACCTTCACAAGGTTGTGTTCATTCATTTTCTGTGCACATACCTCTTCATGTCATGACTAGGCTTGATATGTACTTTGACATCAATGATATTTACCTTCATGCAACCATAATAGATTAGTTGCCTTCAAATTATCTCTTGCCTTAAAATTATCTCTTACCTTAAAATTTTATTTCATGACATCCTTCCAATTCCCCTTGTCACATCACACACTACCAACTAATCTTAGTCACGTTTGACATCAACCTTCACAAGATGCACCTTTGACATCAATGATAATACTCAACAATCTCCCTCTTTATCATTGATGATAACCACTCTCAAAAACTTCTATCATCGGGTTACATCTCCCCCATTATTAACTTTCTCCCCCTTTTACATAAATGACAAAGAGATGTGTTCAACTTCTTGGATCACACCTCTTGCAACAAAACCTCTTAACACACAAGATTATGAGTTTATGAAGTAACATAAAAACATGTTCCCCCTATCTCTGTGCATATGTTCTTAGTAATACTCACCTACTCTTGGATATAATGAATCACTTAATTGGCTCCCCCTAAGCACTTGACTTCCTTAATGACTTTTTGGGGAAAGAACTATACCCAATTCTTATCTTAGATGTTTAAATGTTGCCTTTGGAAGTGGTTTGGTCAAAATGTCTACAATCTAATCCTTTTTATAAAAATATTCAATTTTAAACACTATTTTCACTTACCTACTCTCTTAAGAAATTATACTTTAGGGGAATGTGTTTAATTCTTAAGTACATGATAGGATTCATTGAGATGCTTATGGAACTTGTATTGTCACAATAGATAGGGCTAGGATTATCATACTCCACCTTGTATTCTTTTAAGGTTTATGTCATCCATAGGACCTAAGTGTAACATCAAATTTTTGTAATGTATTTAGCCTCACAAATAGATAATGCCATATATGGTTTCTTCTTGATTATCCATTATACTAAGCACTCTTCTAAGTACAAGGCTCCTCCACTAGTTTTCTTCATATCGTCTAGACTCCCTACCCAGTCTACATCTATATAGGTTATCAAGTTAAACTCCTTAATAATTGGATACCACAACCCAAACTCAATGTCTTCCCTGAGATACCTAAAATCCTTTTGACTAATTTTATATGATTTTCCTTTGGGTTTGATTGAAATCTTTCTATAATAACTACTGCTTGCATGATGTTAGGTCTAAATGCACTAGTGTATAGAAAAATTCTAATCATTGAACTATATGATGTTCAATTGAAATTTTGAGATCCATATTCCTTGCTTAACTTACACCATGTGATCATAAGTGTGATAACTACCTTGCAATCTTACATCTCAAATTTCTTCAACATCTCTCTTATATACTTAGCTTATTAAATGAATATACATTCTATTGATTGATTAATTTCTAACCCAAGAAAGAATGATAGTTCTCCCATAATGGACATCTTAAACTTTTTCATCACATATATAAAGGCCTTAGTCATATTCTCATTTTTTCCACCAAATATGTTGTCATCCACATAGAAAACTATAATCCACTGATGGTCATCTTATGTATTTATGTATAGATTACTATCTACAACTCCTTTTTTAAATCCTTGGTCAAATAGATACCTATCTAATCTAGCGTACCAAGCCCTAAGATATTGATTTAAACCATAAAGATCATTTTTAAATCTACATACAAAGTCCTTGTTATTTGATAATGAGAAACCCTTGAGTTTCTCTATGTATATCTCCTCTTCCAAGTTTCCATTCAAAAAAGCTAACTGACATCCATCTAATGCACCTTGAATCTTTTAAATCCTACATGAGCTATAAATAGTTTGATATCCTCCAATATTTCTACTAGAGAAAAGGTATCCTAAAAATCTACCCCTTCAACTTTTGTATGCCCTTTGCATACCAATATAACCTTGTTCCTAGTGACTTTTCCATATTCATTCAACTTGTTCCTAAACACCCATTTAGTTCCAATTACATTATTTTATTTAGGCCTAGGAATTATTTCACAAGTCTCATTATTTTCTATTTGGTCTAAATACTCATTCATAACACCTATCCAAAACTTGTCTTTGCTTACCTCTATAATTTTTTTTGGTTCAATCTTAGACAATAGATCAACATTCTCTTGATTTAGGTTACTTATAAGCTTCTCCTTATTTCCAATGATATATGATTCAAGATGGGATCTTTGAATATATCTTGAATGATTTTTTGAAACTTACCTTTCCTCAACTTCTACTTCTTCCTCATCTATCTCTATTGTTTTATTGTTGAAGTCCAAATTCTATCTTGTGTCCTTTGACTATGAGTGTGAATTTTTAGAACTTGTCTCATTAATCTTCACATTAGCACTTTTTACTATCTTCTATAATATCTTATTATAGCATCTATAGGCTAAGTTTATTTATGAGTATCTTAAGAATATACATTCAATATACCTAGAATCAAACTGACCTAAGTCTTCCTCATCTCTTTCGATGAAACATTTCCTTCTAACCACTCTAAAGTGTTATGTTGACCATTTTAACCACAAGTCAAAATGGGTCAACCCCCTATAGTAAAAAAATAATATATGCATATAGTAAACTATCATAGGGTGTGTTATAATTTATTTTATGTAAATTTAATGTAACTTTATCCTTGGTCATGGTCCAATTAGTCTTTGTGTCATTTGATGTCATCTAGAGGTCATTTAGAGCATTAAATGCAAGTAGTATAGTTTTCCAAGAAATAAAAGTGTTATAAACTCCTCCTCGACATCAAATATGTCATTCCGTATTAGACATGTTAGTTTATAACTAAAAACTTGAAGGTGATAACTAAAAATCAAGAAAGTAAGTAGAAAAGAAGGAAATTCAAAGGTTATACGGCCTATGAGAGAGAGTGACACATGGGATAAGGTTTTAGGATGTTTATTAAACTTACTTTGACTTATTTCCATAATTTACATTCTTTTTAAGTGCTAAAATTGAGCCAAAATCATTGTGTTCTTCCATCACTCCACTATGCACATGAAACTAGTCAGCAATTTTTGGTTGGTACAACCAATGGAAGAAGTTATAGGTCAAATGCCTTTGAGGGGTGCTAGTACACTTATTAATTTTAATTTTAATGTTTGTATTTAAATAAATGGTGGCTTATATTTTATAAACAATCTTTAATAAGTTGATTGTGTTTTTTTGCCTATTGTTTCCCACACCTTATAGGTTTTGCTCTTGTTTGAGGTGGTCCATACAACTCAATTGGTGATTTTGATTATAGATGATTTTTACCATCTCCTATCATGTTTCCCATGCTTGGTTTTATATTCAAAAATTATTTCATGGATCAAATAGCTCAAATTATAAGAAGGAATTTACAATCAATTTTCACTACTTGTAGAAGGTTTGGTTCTCTACAAGTGTTTCAAAAGAGTGTGACATAATGTTTTTCATGTCTTTCATGTCATAACATCTTCCTTAATTCCAATTTTACTCTCCAATATCAATATCATGAAGAACATAATAATATGGAATACACAATCAATCTTTTTTATTATTTCCAACTACAGTCATGTTGAGGCATTAGGTTGGTAAACAAAGTGAGAATCATCTTTCAATTGAGAGAACTATTTTAAGGGACAAGTTTCCCTAAATCTCCAAAATAGAGCACCAAGAATTTTTTTTGATATCATATGACAATATTTCAAGGATTTTTAATGCATATAAATTTTCCCATCTTGTATCCCTATCCTAGGGTAATAACTTAAAAAAAGAAGTGAGTAGTTTGGTCATTTGGTTTCCATGTTATAAGGATCAAAATTTCCATATTTTTTCACTACAGTCTTTTATTGATGTCTACAGGTTAGAACCTATAAGTAACCTTCACAATCCAAAGTTATCATATAGATGTACATATTCATGTTAGGAGGCCTTATTGAGTTGAGAGAGTACACTAGTGTTTCAAAGATAATAAAAATTGTTAAAGAGTAGGGTAGTGAACCTCATATACACCTACAAGTGTCCTTTACCCTGAGACAATTCAACTACAACTGACTGTAAACTCCTATATCATATATGAGGTGAGTCTAGACATGGAAACACAAAAAAATCTACCTTAAAATACCTCAAATGGATTAAATTATGAGAGACATAGGTTTCAAAGTGGATTCTCACCTACAAAACCCCTATTTTATCTTAACACAATCAACTATAGCTAATTGTAGGAAATAGTGAACAAGAGGATGGTGATATGAAGGTTGACATAGTATGAATATGACTTAGATAGATCCAAATATATGTAAAATGGAAAAGATAACTCTAATAAGGTATTTTAACACTATTTTAAAGTTCCAACCATGAAAATTTATGCCTACAAGAGTCACATCTTTAGGTAAGATAATACACTCACAGTTGATTGTAACTGAACATGTCAAGGAAAGGTGAAAGCACCTTAGGTTGGAAATGGAACATGAATATCAAGCATGGTTAAATATCCTAAAAATTAATGGTGACTTATCATGATTATCATGACATGGAAACAATGTAGAGAGAGGTATCAAAACAAGCATCTTTAGTCAATTTTGATACCTTGTACATAGTCCACCTTCTCATAGTCAGTCTTTAATGTTTTGAAGGGTTGGAAGGCCTAATCATGTGACCAAGAGGTGAAATTCAACACATAACATCCCCACGTCTGAAATATTATCCTTAAACATTTATTTTATCTAAGGAAATAGGGGAAGTACCCTCTATTTTATCTCAGATAGAGGGCACTCCCCAAAGGCACAAAGCTATGGTTTTGGAGATTGAGGGTGAGTTAAGAGTTGTTTAAACCTTAAAATAATACGTGATAAGTTTAATGATACATATACCAACATGAGGAACCATAAATATGTTTATAAAACACAAAAGAGTGGTTCAAACTTACAAAAATATAGGTAGGCCTACTTGGTCTTGTGTAGGTATAAAAGCCCAAGAGGGGGTCAACTCCATCTCTAGTGTTAGATGAACATTTTAATGAGTTTTAACATGTTTTTTTGGGAGTTATAAGGTGTTTATAAGTTATTTATATGAAAATGAGATCACAATCAATCCATTTCTTGGCTTAAAACACATTATCCCTACAGGGAATGAAGAGAAGAGCTTGAATAGGCAACTTTGAATGCTTGCACCTACTTGGATATTTTTAATTGGAACTCAAGGAGACTTTAAAAGTTAAATAGGGTCCTAAGAAATAATTTTTTGAGTTTGGTTCATCTGTCCAAATTCATAACTTCATGAACAATCCTTAAAGGGAAAAATGGCCTAAAACCCTCTAAAACCTTAGATAGTGACCTGATTGGGAAAATAAGGAATGATGGGAATCCAAATGGCATGGAATATCTTGTTAAATGGTTTAATATTGTATAATACTACCCATTACTCCTCTCCATCCTATTTATTTATAACTTACCTATACAAACAAGGGGAAATTGGCTTTATTTAAATATTTTGGGTGTTTTGTAGGTTCTAGGAAGAGTCAAAGGATGAAACACATATTGGGAGAGATATTTAGGCTTAATATACCTCACCATGATCATTTCATGCTTCATAAAGACTCCTAATTTCTTTTGAAAATACTCTCACTTTAGCAAGTTAAAACTACCAAAGTGAACAAACTACTAAGAGAGTGAAAATGCTAAATGTGAGTCCATTTAAGGTATATCTGATTAATCTAAGACTATGGAATGTATTGACATGTTTAATTAACTCCTATTTATGTATTTTCATGTAAAATTGAAGTCAAATTTGATTCCAAGTGTGATGGGTGAGTGAAAGAGGAGTTATTTGGACCATAGACAGTGATAACTCATATGGAAAAGAATACTGATGATTATGCATGAAACCAATTCATGGTGGAGAATGTATACAACCCCTCGCCTTCAACTTAATAATCACTTATATCCATAATTAGTTGTGGGATGTTCCAAAAGGGCTAAATGATGAATGTAATTTTCTAAGTAAGTAATGAGGAGTCATTCGCTACCTTTCAAGAGTTTCATGCATTTTAGGGTCATTTTTCCTATCAAAACTTGCATGGTTTATCCTCTAATTCATTATCATACATTTATAACTCATTTTTTCATCATGACACATGTCCTAGAGACCCTTGAACTTCTCCCTTCTCACTTCTCTCTCAAGTTCTATAAGTAGAAGCCATTTTGGCTATTGGAAGCTAATACCACACCATTTATGGTGAAGCCTTGATGGAATGACATTTTATTTTACCTTTGAAAAATAAATATAAGTATTTTTTTGAGTTCATGAACATTTTTATAAGTGTGCAAGTTATGTATGGTGAAGTTAGTCATAATCTTTTATCCTTACTTTCCTTATCCTTTCATGTTTATGCAAGAGTTTCTATTCTAATAGGTCATATAGAGTGTAGTAAAGTGTGTTATGCTCATTTATAGTGTACAAATATTATTTTATTGAAAAATATACCCTATAGTTAATTTACATTGTGTTTCTTTCATGCATATCACTTCTATATTGAAACAATGATGTTAAAACCTTTTAGGACTTAGAAGCTAGTTTATATGCCTTGTTTCATTATAAAATAAGTACAATGGTCTTGTGTAGATCATCTTGGTGCATCACCCTTTTATATTAGTTTCAATTAATTAAATTTTTAAATCTTTTCCCTACAAACAACTAGTTAGTTAGGTGTTAATCATTTCAAGGTATATTAAAGAAGCTAGCCCTTAAACCTAGACATCTACTTCTACTTATAGGTACAGCCACATACCTATAAGTATTCCCATTCTTCCAAAATATGGAATAGGGTTAAATACCATATTATATGGTGAAATAATTGGTGATAATATTTCTATCACACCTGGTGGGACCCATTGTCTTCACGACAACTTGTCAAGGTGAATGTTGGTCTTGACAACATCAGCTTCAAATTAATGTGCTACTCAGGATTCGATGACTCCATTTAAGGTAAAGTATTGTTCAAGGAAATTTTTTTTGTCATCCATTTTCTCTCATAATTTATTATTCTTACTAATTAATCATCTATCAAATTTCTTAATCCTATCAATCCAACTATTCAGCCTAAACTTCATCTTGAAGTTTAATATCCTCATCCTAATCATCCCTTTAGAGATAAAGAAGATTTTGCTAGTCAAGGAAGTGAAGAAATTGAATAGATTAAATATATATAGGAAAATATGTCTAGGAAAAATTCCTTTCCTAATTTTAATACTAAAAATCCAATCCACCTTCAAGCCTATGATGACATTCCTCCTAATGCCACAAAGAGTGTGCCTATATTCAATGGTGAGAATCACATTACATCTAGTGAACACATAAGGGATATCTCAATTTTTTTTAGTTTCCATAATTTCACTAAGGATAATGTTACCATTATAATCCTTTTCATGCCCCTTAGATGGAAAACTCTTGATTGGTATAGGAATTGTCCTGGTACATGTATCACATCATTGGAAGACATTGGAGTATTGTTAACTTCAAGGTTTGAAGATGAAAGTGACCATACCTCTCTTATACATCAACTCAATGTGATAAAAAGAGGCCAAAATGAAATGATGCATGATTTAAATGATATTTCCTCCTCCCATGAGACCACCTACTAGCTTTGTGTTCTCTACCTACTTGAGAGCCATTAGTACTTATATTGCTATCATGATTTAATCTATGGGTGGTTTCACTATTCTTGATGAATATGAACTTGCCATTATAGATGATAATGACCTCATTAAACATGTAAAACTACATCCTAAAGTGTATATGCCTCTTTTATCTCATACTTTTTCTAACACTCTAGATGTGGCCCAAGTTCCTAATGCTAACACCAAACATAAGGCTGCTCCTAAGAAGGTTGATAATGTCATGGATAAAGATGAAGAGATTAAAAATATAAGAGATTATCTTAGGTAAGATAACATGAAACAATGTGCCTATAAAAATTCATACCCTTATGAATATAAATATGGCCAATAATATAGGAGAGGATGAGGTCAAGGACAGCCTAACTTCAATAGGCCTATCATTGTGTATAATCCCAATTCCACTACCAATGCAAGAGAGATGGTACCATTACATAAAAAATTGGTGAAAGTATAATATTGTAAACAAGGAAATTTTATTAATGAATATTATAATGGAAATAAATCACTAGTTTCTCAAGGAGGAGTAACCCCTCTCCTATCAGCTGAAGATGAGGTCATGATGCAAGCAAGTGAGAGTTGGCAGCCCCATGGAGAAATATTCACCAAGTTCTTGGTGTAAAACACATTTGTTATCAATCAAGGATCCTATATTATATAAAATATAAGGTTCAAGAGTAATGCTTTAGGAGGTGACAATAGCATGCCTACAAGTTCATCTAAAGTCCCTCTAAGGCATCAAAGCATGGATACAAGCATGGTAGCTCCAAACACATCTACATTTCCTTCAAATCAAAACATTGGAAAGTCTACATAAGGTGTCTCAATTCCTCAAGTTTAAATTAAAACTTTGCCTCAAAATAATCAAGATAAAGTAAGTGCTACTTCCCTAAACATAGTGTATTCTTTGAAAAACTCCAAATCATCTATCTCTTTGTGGGATGTCCTTCATATGCCTGGCCAAAAAGAGCTATTAATAAAGTAGATGTCCATTATCCCTACTAGTCCTTCACATTCAATTTAAAGTCATCGTAATGTTTTTATTTTAAATTCCCCTAATCATATTTTTTCACCATCTACTAAAGCTAAGAAGCCTCCATCATTCTACCACACGATCATAATGGGTAATAAATTGGTCCATAATTGCATAGTTGATAGTGGTGTTTATAATTCAATCATGCTCAAAGTTGTCACTAATAATTTGAGCCTAAAATATGAACCTCCTATAAAAGGAGTGCTTCAAATAGATGTTACACTTGTCAAGATAATAGGGTTGATAAAAAACTTGAAGGTTTTCTTGCATGATTATCCCAGTTTTCCCATCCTCCAAGACATAATTATGGTAGACCTTCCTACCCAATTTGCAATCTACCTTTCAAGAGACTTTAAAGATAACATAGGTGGTTATCTCTCAGCTGATTATTCCTTCTTGTCCTTTAGGATAAGGTATGGAACCAAGGTTACCATTAGAACTCATCCTCTTAAAAGGTTTCATAGTTATCCTTATATTGAAACAAGTCCTAACTTGAGTTGTCCATGAGAAGGAGGAATCTAATGTGTATGATGGTGCTTATAAACTTGAGGGAATCTCATACTTGTTTTTGGATGAGTATGGAAAAGATGCATATGAGCATGATTCTTATGCATACTTTGAGCAAACTAAACTTGGTACTTGTATCATACATGAAGATCCATTCAAAGTAACTGAGGTAAGGGTCAAACATTCTCATGTTGTTGAAGGTAAGTACATGATTCATGAGTATGATGATGATAGGTTGATGAATCTAATTGAACACCATAGTGGGAATAATGATGTCTTCATGCCTGCTATTGATTAATAGTCTTTGGATGATGGCACTCATGAAGAAGAAGAGGATGCATTATGGCTAAGGTATGATTTTGTGTGTCAAGAATTTGTGCATCTAGGTAATGACACTTCCCCTCCTAAAAGGTCCATATTTGATATTTTCAATAATGATTCTAACATACATGATGTTGACTGCCTCACCAAACATGAAAAGGAAAGTCATGTTATGAATAAAGAGGACTTATGGAAACGTTTTAATGTCATATGCAAAGAATTTGATAAGATTGGTAAGTCTTTTTTTTCTCCAAGAGATTCTCTATCTGATGTCAAGCTTACTAGTGAGACTAACTAGGTTTTTGAGTATTCCATCAAGCACAAGGATGAAGGTCATTCTATTAACCAAGAGTATATAGTTATGCGGGAGTTTGATAAAGATCATGCCCAAGGAGTTTTGAACATGGAAAATGAGGTCAAGGTAGAATTTATTGTGCCTCAATAATAGTCAAGAGTTATATCTAATGTTGAGAAACATTTAGAGGCATTGGGACATAACGGAGAATAAATTGATACTCCCAAACATCAAGCACTTTATATCCAATAAGGTGGAGAGGTTAAGATTAGCTGTCATACATTCCAATATATAATTTTTCAGAGATCATCCAATGGATATGACATAGATCATAATTATTATAGCCCCAATAAAATTCTTTTAAGAGCAAAAAAGGACACTCATGAAGGCCCTGAATAGTCCACTTACAAGTACAAGAAGACACAAAAGTGACAGGGTTCTTGATTAGAACCATATGCAAGTGTATAATGCTGATGAGCATACTTATCATGTTAAAATGATTTCATAGAATGATAAATATACAAGGGAAACTATCTTTGATCTTGATTGAGGTATGAATAGATGTTTTACCTCAAGAGTAAGGTTTTGTAAATAGTAGAATAGGTGTGTGTCTTTCAATTATGTTTTGTTCCATAAGTGTTCTAGTGAACACGTGTGTTTATTTTGAGTGTGTATTATTTTGTGTTCATTTTGTTTATTTTTGGTGTGTTTTCAAAGTTAATTTATGTGTTAAACATATGTAGAGGTGACTCCATGTCCCAATGGATAGGATTAGGCAATTGGTCATGGCATAGTAAGCATACCACCCTTGGGAAATCACCAAGAATGTTGACCATTTTGACCACAAGTCAAAATGGGTAAACCCACCTATAGTAAAAAACTTATATATGGGTCTAGTATATTGTCATAGGGTGTGTTATAATTCATTTTAGGTAATTTAATGTCATTTTACTATTGATTATGGTCTAACTAGTCTTTGTGTCATTTGATGTCATTTATGGGTCATTTTGGAGCATTAAATGCAAGTGGTATAGTTTTCCAAGAAATAAAAGTGTTATAAACTCCTCCTTGACATAGAATATGTCATTACCTACCATACATGTCAATTTATAATGAAAAATGTCCAGGTGATAATTGAAAATCAAGAAAGTAAGTGGAAAAAAAGGAGTTTCAAAGGTTGTATAGCCTATTAGAGAGAGTGGCACATGGGAGAATATTTTAGGATGGATATTCAACTTCCTAAGACTTATTTCCACACTTGACATGCTTTTTAAGTGCCAAAATTGAGCAAAAACTAGTATATTCTTTCATCCATAACGAGTTGACTATGTTTTTCTACCTATTATTTACTACACCCTACTAGGTTTGTTCCTATTTGAGTTGGTTTGTATAGGTCAATTGGTGATTTTGATTATAGATTATATTGACCCTCTCCTCTCATTTTTACCATGATTGGTTTCATTTTTGGAAATGAATTCATGGATCAAATAGCCAAAATTGTAGTAAGGTGTCACCATGTGAGGTTATAGTCAAGTTTCACTACTTGCATAACGTTTAGTTCTCTACAAAGGTTTTAAATGAGTGTGACATAATATGTTTCATGTGTTTTATGTTATAACATCTTCCTTCCTTCTAATATTACCCTCCAATATCAATATCATGAAGAACACAATCACGTTGAGTACATAGTCAACCTTCTGCTTGTTTTCAACTATAGTCATGTTGAGGCATTAGGTTTGTAAACAAAGTGAGAATCATCTTGAAATTGAGAGAACTGTGTTGAAAGGTAGGTTTCCCTAAGTCTATAAAATATAGCACCAATCACTTTTTGTTGATATTATATGACAATCTTATAAGGATATTTGATGCATTCAAATATTCCCATCTTGCATCCCTATCCTAAGGTAACAACTTGTAAAAGGAAGTGAGTAGTTTGTTCAATTTGTTTCCATGTTATAAGGATCCAAAGTTCCATATTTTTTCACTTCATTTTTTTGGTGATGTCTACAAGTTTGAACCTCCAAGTAACCTTCATAATATAAATTTGTCATATGGATGTACATATTCATGTTAGAAGGCTTTGTTGAGTTGAGAGAGTACACCAGTATTTAAAATATCATCAAAATGGTTAAATATTATGGTAGTGGACCTCATATACACCTATAGGTGTCCTTTTTCATGAGACACTTTACCTACAACTAACAATAAATTCCTATATCATACATGAGGTGATTTTATACATGGAAACACCAACACTTATTAGTGAAAGATGCCTTTAAAGACCTCAAAGGAATTAAATTATGAGATACATAGGTTTCAAGGTGGATTCTCACCTACAAAACCCCTAATTTACCTCAGCACAGTCAACTATAGCTAACTATAAGAAATAGTGAACAAGTGTATGGTGTTATGGAGGTTAGAATAGTATGAATATGAATTTGATGGATCCAAATAGATGTAAAATGGATAATAAAACTCCAATAAGGTATTTAAAAACTATTTTAAATGTCCAACCATGAAATTTTATGCCTAAATGTGTCACTTCTCTAGGCAAGACAATACAACCATAGTTGATTGTAACTGAACATGCCAATGAAAGGTGAAGGCACCTTAGGTGGGAATTGGAACATGAATATCAGGAATGGTTAAATATCCTAAAAAATTATGGTGAATTCTCATTATGCTCATTATGTTGAAACAATGTAGAGAGATGTCTTAAAACAAGCATCTTCAATCAGATTTGATACTCTACACGTAATCCACCTTCTCACAATGAGTCTTCAAGGTTTTGAAGGTTTGGAGGGCCTAATCATGTGACCAAGAGATTACATTCAATATATAACATCCCCATTTCTTAAATAATATCCCCATACATTTTTTTTGGAGGAAATAGGGGAAGTGCCCTTTGTTTTATCTCAAACAAAGAGCACTCCCCAAAGGCACAAACCTACAATTTTGGAGATTGAGGGTGAGTTAAGAGTTTTTTAAACCTTTAATGAATATTTGATAAGTTTAATGAGACATTTAACAACATTAGTAACCATGCATAGGTGGCGAAGACTAAAATGAGTGGTTTAAACTTATAAAGATATAGGTAGGCCTACTTGGTCTTGTCTAGGTCTAAAATCCCAAGAGAGGGTCAACTCCATCTCTAGTGTTATATGAACATTTAAATGAGTTTTAACATGATTTTATGGAGGTAAAATTTGTTTTAAAGCTATTTATATTAAAATTAGATCACAATAAATCCATTTATTGGCTCAAAATACATTATCCCTACAAGGAATGGAGAGAAGATCTTGAATAGGCAAATTTGAATGCTTGAACATACTTGGATACTTTTCATGGGAGATAAAATATCTTTGAAAAGTTGAATAGGGTCCTAATAAATCATTTTGTGAGTTGGTTCATTTGTCTAATGTCAGAACTTCATGAACAATCCTTAGAGGGAAAAATAACCTAAAACCCTCTAAACCCCTAGATAGTGACCCAATTTGGAAAACAAGGAAGGAGAGGAATCCAAATGGAATGGAATGGATTGGAATATGGTTTAATCTTTTATATAACTCTCCAAATATCCTCCTCATCCTACTGAGTTGTACCCTACCTATACAGATAAGGGGAAATTGACTTTCTCTGACTATTTTAGGTATTTGTAGGTTTTAGGAAGAGTCGAGGGATGAAAGTCATATTAGGAGAGATATTTTGAATTAATATACCTCACCATGATAAATTCATGATTAAAATTAACTAATAATTTCTTTTGAAAATACTACCACTTTAGCCAGTCAAAATTGCCATAGTGAACAAGCTAGTGGAAGAGTGAAAATACTAAATGTGAGTCCATTTAAGGTATAATTGATGAATATAAGGATATGGAAGGTCTTTAAATGTGTCATTAACTAACCTTTATATATTTTCATGGAAAATTGAAGCCAAATTTGAGGCCAAGAGTGAGGGTTGAGTGAAAGAGGAGTTATTTGGATTGCAGACAATGATAACTCATATGCAAAAGGATACTAATGATTAGGGATGAAACCAATGCATGGTATAACATGTATAAAACCCCTACCTTTTATTTAATTCATCACTTATATCCCTATTTAGTTGTGTGACGTTCCAAAAGTGCCAAATGATGAAGGTAGTTCTATAAGAAAGCAATGGGGAGTCCTATGCCACCTTTTAGGATTTTCATGCATTTAAGGGTCATTTATCCTATCATACCTTGCATGGTATATCCTATAATTAATTATAAGTCATTTATAACTCCTTTTCTCAGCATGACACATGTCCTAGTGACCCTTAAACTTCTCTCTTCTCTCTTCTCTCTCAAGTTCTTTAAGTAGAAGCCATTTTTTCTATTGGAAGCTAATACCATAACATATATGGTGAAGCCCTACTAAAATGACATTGTATATTTCCTTTTAATAATTAATATAAGTTATTTTTTGAGTTTATGAAAAATTTTATAATTTTTTAAGTGATTTATGGTGAATTTAGTGATAATCTTCTATCCTTTCTTTCCTTATCCTTTCATGTTTATGCAAGTGTTCCTATTCTAACAAGTCATATAGAGTTTAGTTAAGTGTGTTAAGATATTTTAAAGTGTAAAAATATTATTTGAGTTTTAAATATGACCTCTAGTTCATTTACCTTGTGTTTCTTTCATGCATGTCACCTCTATATTGCAACATTGATGTTAGAACCTTTTAGGATTTAGAATCTAGTTTGTATGCCTTGTTTCACTGTGATAGAAGTATGATGGTCTTGTGGAAATAATATTGGTACATAACCCCCTTAGATTAGTTTTAATTCATTAAATTTCTAATTATTTTCCACACAAATAACTAGTTATTTCAGTGATAAGAATTTCAAGGTATATTTAAGGAGCTAGCCCTTAAACCTAGAGGTATACTTCTACTTATAGGTACACCCAAATACCTAGAAGTATTACCATGTTTCCAAAATATAGAAGAGGATTGAAAAAAATCTTATATATTGTAATATTTTGTGATAATAGTTCATGATGTCTAATTGAAATTTGGAGATCCATCCTTATTTCTTAACTTACACCATGTGATCATAGGTGTGTTAACTACCTTTCAATCTTCCATCTCAAATTTCTTCAACATCTCTCTTATGTACTTAGCTTGTGAAATGAATATACCTTTTTTTATTCATTTATTTTTAACCCAATAAATAATTATAGTTATCTTAGCATGGACATCTCAAAATCCTTCTACATCACACCTACAAAGACCTTGGTCATATTCTCAATATTTCTACCAAATATGATGTCATCCACATAGACAAATATTATCAAATTATGGTCACCTTATGTATTTATGTACATATTACTATTTATAACTCATCTTTTGAATCCTTGGTCTAATAGATACCTATCTAATTTGGCATACTAATCCCTAAGAGATTGCTTTAGACCATAAAGAGATTTTTTCAATCTACATATGTAGTCCTTGTTATCTAATAATGAGAAACCCTCAGGTTTCTCTATGTACAACTCTTTTTCTAAGTTTCCATTCATAAAATATGTCTTAACATCCATATAATAGACCTTTAATCCTTTTCATTTTGCATATGCTAGAAATAGTCTAATAGTCTCCAATCTTACTACTGGAGAAAAGGTCTCCTCAAAATATACCCCTTATAATTATGCATACCCTTTGCGTACCAATCTATCCTTATTCCTAGTGACTTATCCATATTCATTCAACTTATTATTAAACACCCTTTTATTTCCAATTACATTCTTGTCTTTAGGCCTAAGAACTAGGTCCCAAGTCTCATTCTTTTCTCTTTGGTCTAGCTCCTCATTCATAGCACCTAACCAAAAATTATCTTAGCTTGCCTCTATAAATTTTTTTGGTTCAATATTATAAATAGATAAACATTCTCTTGATTTAGATTAATTACCATCTTTTTCCTTATTTGCATCTTACATCCTTGTTTCCAATGATCTGTGATTCAGGATGATCTCTTTGAATCTATCTTGGATGACCTTTTAAATATTGTTTTTCCTCAACTTCTTCTTTCTCATATATCTCTATTATTTCTTATTCATTCTTTAATTCCAAATTCTCTAATGTGTCCTTTGACTATGAGTGTGACTTCTTAGAACTTGTCTCATCAATCTTCACATTGGTAATTTCTAATATCTTTTACAACCTCTTATTATAACATGTATAGGTTGAGCTTACTAATGAGTATCCTAAGAATATACCTTCATCAAACCTAGAATAAAAATTACCTAAGTCTTCCTCATCTTTTTTTATGAATCATTTGCTTCCAAACACTCTAAAGTGTTCCACATAGTGGGTTTACCTATCCATAGTTTATAATGGATCTTATTTTCATTAGTCCTTATTTATCCTCTAGTAAAAATTTCAACTACAATGCTCACTGCCTCTCTCTAGTATCCATAGGATAATATAGACTCATTTATCATAATTCTTCCCATTTCTTGAACTATCATATTCTTTTTTTTAGCTACCCCATTCTATTGAGGTGTCTTAATTTCTAAGAATTGTATCCTTATTCCATGAACCTCATATAATTCATAAAAATAATTGGACCAAAACTCTCCTCCTCTATCATATTTTAGGCACTTGGTCTTCCCATTATTTTGATTCTCAATAAGAGCCTCAAATTCCTTGAACTTGTCAAGAGATTCTGACTTTACTTTCAGAAATGCTACCCAAGTCATTCTTGTGTAGTCATCTACGAGTAACATGAAATAGCTATTTATTTGAATGATTTGAATTATTTTAAGCCTAAAAATATTATTTTATATTAACTCCAAAGGTATTTTATTATATTACTCCTTGGACATGAACCTTCTCCTAGTTTTATTACCATGTTGACATGCCCTGCAAAGTGTGTTTATAGGTTTGGTGATTTGAAGCATGTTATTCACAAACTTCTTAGAGATTATCTTGAACATATTATCAAAGTTTAGGTGGCCCAACCTTCTATTTCATATCCAAAATTCATCCATATTTCTCATAAATCATCTCTCCTTCTTGATCTCATTCAAGGCATATAGATTATTCTCAACCCTATTAGCATTGGTAATTAGCCTTCCTGATTTAGCTCTCCTTATATCACACCATCTACCATAAAAGGTTATTGTGTGTCCTCCTTTGCATATTTTAATTACACTACTTATGTTATGTTTTAAACCTTTCATATATAACACATTTTCTATCTTGGTCTCCCTATTGTCCAAAATCAAGATATCCTTGCCAACTATATTAACATTTGTGTTATCTCCAAATCTCATTGTTCTTGTAGCATTCTTATTCAATGAGATTAATTTTATTTTTTCCCATATCATGTGACTTTAAAAACCACTATCTATATACCATTTCATGCCTTAATCTTGGATGTGAAAGGCATTCTGAGCTAGTATAGATTCTTCTCCTTTAGTCTGTTGCTCCTCCTTCACCTTGTCCATAGGGTCTAACTTCTTGATTCACTTCTCACTGGTATGACCATATAACCTTTTGTATTAAATTATCTTCCTCATATTATTTATCTTGAATTACCTTATGATATGTCCTATTTTATCACAATTATAGGACAAAAATTCTTTTAATGTTGAAATGGACATTCACCCTATTCCTCCATGATGAACTGATTTTAGCATAATGTCTACAATCCATAGCTTTATGTCCACATTGATTGCATGAGAAATATTAACCATTTAAAGGATTCACATACCTTATATGTATGATTTATAATGATGTACATCTACCTTTGTTATCTCTTAAAAGAGTCACATTATTATTGACTTGTTGATGACCAATTTTAGTCTCATATTTGGGACTTTTTGCATAGGTCTTTACTCTATCAGTACCATCAATTCTTGATAGTCCATTGTCCTTTGAGATTTGACTCTCCTTGTTTTATTTTTGGTCTTCATTGAATCCAAGACCTATATTATCATGTGAACACCTATGACTATTCAAAATATCACTAAGGAATTTAGT
Organism: Torreya grandis; assembly: GCA_037957365.1. NCBI lineage: Eukaryota > Viridiplantae > Streptophyta > Pinopsida > Cupressales > Taxaceae > Torreya > Torreya grandis. The sequence continues at coordinate 1,934,308 of JARHVA010000842.1, forward strand.
TTGCTTTTCAAATTTTTGAGGTGTCTTTAATTTGACTATTGCTTGATCCAATTCTACCTTCAAGGACTCCATTTCTATTCCAAACTTTATGCACTATTCCTCCTTGGAATTAAGACCTAGAGCATCAATCTCAATTTGAGTATTTAACTATTTTATTATATCCTCATGTTCATTAGTGTTGTTACTTAGTCTCTATTAAAAGAGATTGATTTATGCCTTATAACTCTTAACTAATGATCTAAATTTATGATTATTCTTTATTTGAAACTTTAATTACTCTAGAGAACTCACTAATTCTACCTCAAGGTTCACTTCAACCTCTTATTCATCTGACTCTTCATTATTCATAAGACCTTTCCCTTTTGAAAAACCCTCATTATCTATTTCTATATCCATGAATAAGCTTTCATTAATATCATGATCATTAATATCATCATCACTATCATATTTAATTGTGTCATTTACATAAGAGGATCTACTATCTTCTTTGATATAAAAACATGTCTTGTTATTGAATGACCATTTCTTGCCTTCATACTTTCTAAAAATCTTTTTTTCTTGTCAGGATTATATAACTTCTTATCATCACCATGATGTTCATCATGTTCTCCATCATTATCATTCTTATCCTTGTTAGGACATTTAGATGCAAAATGACTAATATTAACATAGTTAAAGCACTTGAATGGCAACTTGCCCTTATACTTACCTAATCCTTTCCTTAGTTTTATGACAAACATGAATTTTATCTTATCATGATCAATGTATGTATCAACTTCATCTTTGACATTTTTACCTTGTCATTTTTTATCAACTTTGAATGCAACTTATTTTTTTGAAGGTCTTCCATCACTTTTTCTCTTTTCATAAGCAGTCAAGATTCCATAAAGCTCATCCATCTGTAGTATGTTAAGATCTTTGATCTCTTCCATATTAGACACTTTTGAATCAAACTTAGATTTTATTGATCTTAGTATCTTTTATACTACTATAGATTCTTACAACTTATCTCCTATACCTTTGATGACATTTATCACTTCATCTACACTTAATAGATAAGATGCAATGTTTTCATCCTCCTTCATTCTCAAACATTCAAACTAATTTTGGTGGGTCTACAACTTTTTGAAATTCACTTTGGTGTCTCCTTAATAAATGGCTTACAACTTTTCCCAAATCACTTTTTTTGTATCACAATGCATGAATTTTACAAATTATACCTTTGAAAGACACACAAGATGACATTCATTACCTTAGAGTTCTTCTCACTTGCTTTCTCGCCTATTGTGTCATTTGGTGGTGTATAAGGTAGAGTGAATCTATAAACAATATATTTCCATATGTCATATCCCAAAGACATTAGATAGGTCTTCATTATGATGCTCCAAAATGCATAGTTAGTCCCATTGAAGAGAGGAGCCTTATTAGTTTAGAAACCTCCTTGAACTTGATGTATATACATGCTTGTGCTTCTAGGATCTCCTTTTTAACTATTAGGCCTAATTAAAGGACCAAGATCTAATACCAATTTTTGTAAGTAAAATAATTAAAATGGGGGAAGAGTAAGTGTTTAAAAATTTTCTTTCAATTATATTTTAATATTCCTTGAACCATGAAAGCAATACAGTGATATAACAATGCATAAATAACCATTCACATGAGCATAACACAATAAAACACATATATGAGTGGGAAAACCTCAAGGGGAATAAAATCCACTATTATATATGAAAAATTATGATAGTCTTATAAAATAAAATATCAAATTCTATTGAGAACCAACTCAACTTGGAGCACCAACTCCCTAAGTGACTTAGTACCAACTCAGTCACCTCATGAATTTTGATCACCACCTCTATTCTTATATTATGGTATCATTTAAATACCTCCTTATTATCAACCATAAAATATTTCATTCTCTTATTTTGCATACTTGAAATAGGCTTAAAGTGCCTTGTATATATACTAGACTCATGTCACACACCACTTGGTTGGCCACACACATTCAACCTCTTATTTTGGCCACTTAATAAGTATTATAACATCTTATGAAAATTATTCAAACATAATTTTAATCCCTTTTGGTCTAAAACAAATGAATCAAGATTAATTTCTCATTTAGGTCTCATGGAGACCTAATTGCATTAGGTATATCCTCTTAGTGAAAAAACTTGATCCTCTTGGGACCATATGACATTATCCAACAACCAAAAACAATTTAATCAATTATACCACAAAATATAATTGCCTCTTCCATGATTTATTAGATATGTATCCATACATACCATAAAATATCCTTTAATACAAACTACCCTATTAGGCCTATATACGTCAAAAGTTTGTCTTGAAAAAATGAAGCTTAAAAACCCTTAAACTACTAAACTATAAATAATGAAACTTATATATATATATATATATATATATATATATATATATATATATTACACATTAACTCATGGCTATCACAAAATTATTGGAACACTTTAACTTAGGAGATAAAGGCTCAATAACATCTTTGTAACTCACTCATTCAGAACTACCAATTTACCTCATACATTAGTCATGGTGAATTAGACCTCCAACACCTATATAGACACTTTTAATGACTATTGATGCATGTAAATGGTCCTATGATATACCAATAACATATTTAGATATAAAATTAATATGTTCTAATGGAAAATATTGGTCTTGTAGACTAATTTCATGACCATATATCACACAATCCTATCTAAACCAGATAATCCATTTTGTGAGCTACTTTTTTCACTACATATGCTGACCTCAAAAGCTTATAAAATCATGAAAATAACTTAAAATTAATTAATAATTTATCCATGTACTTTTTTTCATCAATCTATCATGCACAAACCTTAATATTTATCTATTCATCTCTACCTAGGTTTTTTCACTATTCACACCATTAGGTCTATCTACAAGTGGTTGAGTTGGATAACAAAATTAGCACACTTGAAGGCTATAAAATATACATAAATAATAATGGACATATAAAATGAGTTTCTATATTATTTTACCATCCTTTATATTTTCCTGACCAATACAACTTATGAGAGCTATGATAACTTCTTGATAAATAAGCATTTATCTGTGCATTTTTTCTCTCATCTGACTAACTACCACCAACTAGAGGTACCTAGGAGAGTTTAATACATTATACAATAGATTTTATAGGAATTTTTATCCATTATAATCTGATTTGAACAATATTTTTCACATTGGGCTCTTATTAGGGTTTTAGGAAGGTTTACCATAAGTTTTGGTGTTAACTATTGTTCATAAAGGACTACCCCTTAAATCCAAAACTAATGCCTAGAGATCTTATATATAACCCTTACCCATATATAATAAATATATTATATTCCCGTGCATAGGTTACATTCATGAACAAACATCTTAAAGTGTTTTTCAAGTCTTCAAACCTCATTCTATCAACTCAAGAAGGCCTAAAACACTAATTCATGCAATTTCCTTCAAACCATGACCTCAAAACTTGTGATCATGCCTAAAAAAACTTATATCACATATTTTCATGATTTCATGTACATACTTGCCTTGAAATCTGATATTCATACCCCATAAGCCAAGTAGGGTCTAAGAATGGTCTAATTGCAGACTTAGACTAAAGGTCTTACCCCTATAGGTTCACCTTAAAACTATCATGAATTCTTAAATGCCTTAAATACATGCTCAAATAGTTCCATAAAACCTTCACAAGCTGATTTTCATTCATTTAACATGCACATTCCTCTTCATCTCATGACTAGGATTCCTATGCACTTTGACATTAATGAACTATACCTTCATGAAACCATAATACATTAGTTTCCTTAAAATTATCTCTTTCTTTAAACTTATCTCTCATGAAAACATCATTACAATACCCTTGTCACATCACACATTGCCAAATAATCTTAGTCACCTTTGACATCAACCTTCACAAGATGCACCTTTAACATCAATGGTAATACTCAACATGTGGATTCCACACCAATGAGGCAATCCTAGCCAAGAAATTATAATGTACTAGTTATTATTGGATGACTATGGAAATAGATTTAGATACCTATGTGAAGAAGTGTGTAAGGTGTTAGAAACATGTTAATCTAATTCATGTTCTATGCAAAATGCTCAAATCACTGACAACACCATGGTCATTCTCAATGTTGGGACTCAATCTCATATGTAAGATAAATCCTACATACTCAAATGTCCATAAACATGTCCTTATTGCTATTGAACATTTTACTAAGTAGGTGGAAGTTATTCCCATCACTTACATAATTGGTAATCATATATCTATATTCATAGTTAACAATATCATTTGCTTCTATGGTATACTCTCTAACATTAAATTTGATAATGGTAGACCATTTAAAAACAAAGGTGTGAAATCTATTTTTTCCAAATATATATTAAACAAAATTTCTCTATTGCCTATTACCCATAAGGCAACAACTAATCTAAGGCTTCTAAAAAAACCATTGTCAATATTATAGTGAAGTTATTTAACATCTTCTAGGCCTACCATATTACTTTTTGTACTCCAATAGGAGATACCCCATATTACCTTATTTACAGTAGTGAGACCATTCTTCCTATCAAGTTCTAGTTTCATTCTCTATAGATTTCATTGAAGCACATCATTGATGATGAGGAATACAGAGTAGCTCATTTGCAAAAGCTAGACTTACTTTATGTAAAGTGTATGGCTGCCTTGAACAACCTTTAGGATTTCCAAAATAGATTATGTAGCCAATTAAATCAGTGTGTTAAGCATCAAGAATTCAAGCTTGGTGACCTTATGTTAAAATAAAATCATAATAATGTCAATGTCAAGATGAATAAGAAATTAAATTTACAACCTAACTAGTTAAGGCCTTATGTATTTATTGCTAACTATGGTTCTAGAGCATACAGACTCACCACACCATAAGGAGATTACCTTGATAAACTAATGAACATAATTCATCTCAAATGTTTTTATGCTTGAGAGACTCAAATTATTGTCTAAAAGGATTGTTTAAGTTAATCCATGATATACCTATTATTTGTACCATACACTATACCTTTCCACCATACCTTAGCCTATTGCCTATCAATTTTTTTTAACCTAACATTGTCACTTTTAGCCTTGGTTACAATTCATTTGCATTTTAGGCATTTTTAGTGGTTGATGATAGATGTAGTTCTAGTAGTTGTTTCAAATTCAAAATTTTGAATGGAAGTATATGAAATCAGTATGACAATGGTCTTGGTAATTGCATCCTTTATTTGTTGTTACATTTCATATCATTTCTCATGCTACTAATTATAACTTCACGTGTTAAAATTAGTACCACTGACCCTTACCATTGTTTCCTAATTATAATCATATTTTGGAAAATTATTAAAAACCCCTTTACCATGCATTATCACATCACCTTGACATCATTGTGCCATGCCTTGAAATTTTCCTATACTGAAACTTGCTGGTACTTAATCGTATACATTTGTGTATAAGGAACTTTAATGACTTGAGGTCCCCATGGGACTATGTAAGAATTAGTCAATTTATATTAAGTTCAACTTAGTCACCCCTTTTCCATGATCTCACTATATTGTGATCATTTTTAATCCACAATCCCACCATTTTACAAGTTAAGCTATTTTGTATCTCATAATCCTCCATTGAGCTAAGATACCAAAAACATCAAAAATATTTCACAACTCTCACTAATATAGGTAAAACTAAAGTGGATTGTGGTCTATATGGACTATGTAAACAACACTTAGTGTTTTCTAAGGTCAACTTAGCCACCCTTTTTTAAACACTCACCATTTTTTAATCACCATTTTGTGAGAATCTTAAGACACGCTCTCACCATTTTACGAGTTGGACTATTTTGTGTCTCATAATTATCCATTAATTTGAGATGGATAAAAAATTCCAAAAACATTTGAAACACTTTTGAAAACTCCTAACCATTTGCAAAGACCTAGGAAAATCCTAAAAAATTAAAAAATCATGAAAATTGGCTTAGAATTTCCATGTGAGATATAAATCCATCAAAATTTTATGGGATGGACTCTCTTACCTATCTAGCTTCATTTATAGACCATCTTTTCTATTTCCCTCCCTTTTTGGGATGAACTACAGCAACCTGAGGTCCACATAGACTATATAGGGAATACTTGGATATATGGGGTATCTTGGATTAGCTCAGGCACTACCATCACTTATTCATGACCACTTCTTTTCCTTAAGTATTTTTGGTCTTATATCTATTTCACAAGTAATCACTTCTCCTTTAGTTTCTCCATCTTTATTATTTTCTTATGCTCTCATCATTTTGTGAGCAACCTTAGCCAATTATCTTGTCATTTTAAGAGAAATTATTATTTAAACTCTCTTAACATTTTGAGAGAAGCCTTAGCTAATGCTCTCTCTATTTTATGAGCAACCTCAGCCAATGATCTCATTTTTTGGTGATGTCATTCTCATACTAAGACATAGATGTAATAAATAGTATGAATTACCAATTTTATTCATTAGTGGATATTCATCTCTTATCTTTTAGTGTGTTTTTAGCCTAAACCATGCTCTTACACTTGCATGAGTTATCTGTGTTGATGTTTTCATGATTTTAAACATCATCCCTCTCTTTTCCTATGCACTCATTGTTTTACGAGACCATTCCTACATTCCTCTAAAAGTTAATCATGTTTTATTATCATCAATTTTCTTCTATCCCATATCTTATGAGAATTACATTTGGCCTGAAGTTAACGTTAGACCTTGTGTTCATGAAACTATGTAGGCAGTTTCCACTTAGTGCATCTGGAGTCATCTTGGCTACCCCTTCCTATTTATTCTATTCCCCCCATTTCATTTGTTTGTGTCATTGTCTCCAATAGCCTAGGAATAATGTTTACCATCCCATTTACGTCATTGTTCCCTATATCCTAGGGGAAACCATTTGTCATCATACCCTTTTCCATTGTTTCCATATAGCCTAGGGGAAAATTTATGCCATTTGTTCTTGTGTTATTTTCATGTGTCATTGCTACCTAGCCTATAGGTAACCATGCCACCAAGATTAACACCTCTATTACAATTGTATGAACAAATTTGTTTTCTTGTATTTTGTTTTAACTAACATTACGACTAACATTGTTTGTATATTTCCATTTGTTTAATTTAGTTGTTTGTTTTCATTTGGGTGTTTTAAAATAGTTTTATTTGTTAATCTCTTATTTGCCTTAGTATTTTTTGTTTGTATAGTTTAATTTGTTTGATTATTTTATTCATTTTATTTATTTTGTTTAACATGTTTATTTGTTTTATTTATTTTGTTTAGTCTTTTTGTTTGTTTATTTTGTTTGTATAATTTTTTTATAGTTTGTTTGTCTTATTTTCTTAGTTTGTTTAGTTTGTTTAGTTTATTTTATTTTGTTTGTTTGTTTGTTTGTTTTTTTGTTTGATTTAGTTGCTTAGTTATTATTTGTTTTTGTTTTTATTTGCCTTTTGCCAATTTTGTTCTTTTGATCAGTTGTCATAGGTCTATTACATTTTATTTACACTGTAGTCTTGACTATCCATATCTTATACTAAGGTTGTGAATGTTTTTATATAGTCCTACACTTAATTTTTGTTTTATATTTACACTTGGGATTTGACTGTTCATATTTTATTCCTAGATTATTTATATTTGAAATTAAACTAAGTTGTTCATACTTAGGGAATACATTGTTATTATATTTTTTCATAACTATGAGGCATAATATCATAAGCTATAGAAAATATTAGGCCAATAGAGACTATTGATCAATGTAATGGCAGTTCTTATCTGAGATCAAAACTAGCCAAATACCAACCACATGCCTAAATCAAAGTAATAACCAAATAAAATATGACTTTTTATATGCTAACATGGACATGAATCTCTAAATAATATTATATATAAGTCATACAACATAATCAAATAAAAAATATAATAATATCTCATATACATCGTAAATCAGTTTTTACACAAGATTATACATGTTTAAAATGAGCATAAACATCAACAATGCTAAACATCTATAATGCTCAACATGAGATAAACATGGTACTAAATAGATCCATCATATATATCAAAAGAGTAATTTATACATGTACAAAGGCCTAAATGGACCCAAAATCAATGTCAATGTATTTCAATAATGTCATATACATCAAAAATATATACATATCATCAAGGTGTCAAAATAATACAATGTCACAATATGCCAAAAATGCTAAGATGCCAATGATCAACTATGGCTCCGAGTATCTATGGGACCTGTCACTAAAGGTGGCCCTAGTGGCCTTGGTGTTCCTAGTGGTGGTGGTCATAGTTAATGAATATACTAATTTGAATCCCTTTTAATATGTGTCTTGATCCTTGATCGACCTGATTTACTACCTACTCTTTGAGCATCCCATACCTCAAATGTATCTACCTAGTGGTTCTTGGGAATAGTAGTATGATATGCTTTGTAGTAGTATGAGTCTTAAACCTTAACCTGAACATTCTCAAGAATCATTTGAAAAATACTTGCTTATATATTGTCTCTCTAATCCTCATCACACTCTCACCACATCCTCTCAACATCTAATAATTCATGTTCCCTATCAGTGATGGCCTAATCCCTGTCCATTGTGATCTCGACTTATATCTAGACCATCCTAGCCACCTTAGCCTTTGGTTGGTTAATATCTTACTAAATATGAGTCATATCCTCATTTTATATGTCTAATGTCCTATATATATCATCCACTAATATCTATAATCTTATGATCTCCCCCACCTTAGTGATTATCTCTTCTTCAAGCATATCAACATCCCTACCTATCTTAGCCATACTAAAAGTCCCTGCTTGGCCTAGATTAATATGAGTGCCTACTATAACTATCATGATAGGATCAAACACCATCATGGCTTGAATGTCATCCCTACCATCATCTTATTCATCATTTCCTCCATCATCCTCATCACCCTCCTCACCTCTAATGCTCTTTTAGGTAATACAACTATGGTTGACTCTGTTGGATGTCTCAACCTCAACATAATATATATCCATAGAAATTTTCCCACCTATTTGATGTGGAATAATAAGCCTCAAAGGACACACCTATAACTACTAGTGAATGTACTCAAGTGTAACCCATGCATTTACTGGCCCCTTACAGATGACCATGTTATCTATAGAATGCTAATATAATTGGCCATAATGACACACCTCTAAATGATTGGAGTGTCTTGGATAATATATATCATAACATGTGTGGACCACATGGTCCCCTATGACACATCATGTGTTATAAAAACTATCTAATTAGTACTGCTCAATCATATGTGATTTCTTGATTGTCAAAAAACACCTAAGTGTCATGTAAGTAGTGTACCAACCATACCTAAACCACTATAACTAACATAGAAGGTATGATATCAAAATGATTAATTAAGGGGTAATATAATTTAACATACAATAGTATAAGTTAATCTTCCCTTATTTAACTTATCATCCTACCCTAGTATATGCCCAACCATATGTTAATGGCTCCTCTAGGTCTTAGACCCATCTCTTACCCACTAGTTTCTCAATGTAAATATGTTCCCAATCCCAAAAATCATTAGTTTTGACACTCCAATGATGCATCCTCCATGATATGCCACCAAGTGAAGATATCTATATAGCTATGCCAAAATAGCCTGGCCCCCATGTAAATCATGTGGCCTCATCCATCATGCTTCATATAATGTATTTGAGGCCCATATGGAAATATCTATCACTCTTGTTAGGAAAAAATATGTTGTTAATAATATCCATCAAAACCATGACCTCCCTATCAATAATTTCTAGTGGTGAAGGATCCCTAGGGGCCAAGTCATTAGGATGTATATCTATGTATATCTCAAGCAAATTGATGTCTACCTTCCCATGATCCATGAGAATGCCATGATAACTAATCAAATAATCTAACGTAGCTTTATGTTTTTCTATATTAGTTTAGAAGACCCTACATCCTTTCATTATTATCTCAAGGATATGCCAGGTATCCTCAAGTGTGATGGTCACCTCTCTAGTAGGAAGATGAAATGTTGATGTCTCATTATGTCAATGCTCTACTAACTTGCTAAGGTAATATTGATCTACATAAATAAATTACATCCATACCATATCATATAATTATAAATACTATAATAATATGATCATATCCACCATCTAGATCTCTGGTTCACATAAGTATTAAGAGTGTCACTTATGTGCCATTAAAATAACTAGTCGCTCTAGTAATCATAGATAGATTAGCATCAACCTAAATATATGTTAGTTTCTAAGCCTATACCTACCATACCAATCCTATTTGACCATCTCTCCTATATTTTGGACCCCTATCAGGTCCTTAATCCATTTTTTTCTTGCTAGGGTGAAGTCATCATTTTCCCAAATGGTGAAGCCATATTTTGGCATTTTTACAAAAAATTTGGCAAAAGTTATATTTTCATGAAAAATGAAAATGATGTCTTCACCCAAAAATGGGGGATATAATTGTTTGAGTTATTTTTTAATTTTTTTTGTGAAACTATCACTTTTAGGATTGATGGCTTCATACAAAGTCGTCAATTTATTTAACAAAGCCATTATTTTGCCTAAAATACAAATGGTGGCTTCATTAATTTTTGACCTAGATATATAAAGTAATGCATGATAAGTGACATAAATTATGAAATTGAGAATACTTATCAGTGGCCTATCATGTGTTGATCGCATGTGTTCTCTCAAGAAATCATAAAAGTGTCATCATGCTCCTCCACATGCCATTTTTTCTTAGCTAGCTTGCACACAAAATCAGAGCTCAAATCACAAATTGGATAGCATGAAAATGAATTATTTTTTACCCCAAGATTGAATACATAGCTTAAAATTTACCCCCTAATACCTATAGTGCATTCTACTTACTCTAAGATGGATATTTTTTGCCTCCATGGTATGTTTTAGGTGGCATATCCTACATGCCTTATTTTTTGACTATTTTAAAACCAGACCATCTTATCGGGCCTCTTTTGAGACACATTTAACAACATTATTATTCTACCTATCCAATATGTTTGATCTAATGGGAATCTTCATACTCACATTTAGGCTAAAAATTTATTGTTATTATTTTCTAGCTCATCATAAATCCATTTTATGAGTTTTTGCATAAGCTCCTTTTGCTAATTTACCTAGATGCAGCAAATTATTTTTTGATCGATCAATGATATATTTTGAATTTTTTGGGAAAAATAATTTTAAGTCATATCATTTAAATGTGTGAATGATTATAAATAACTTTGGTAAAATCATATTTATTTGACTCATCTGCCCTACCAGGGCAAATGCCTATGCCATTGATTATAACTGCCTTTTGGAAAATCAGTGTCTCCATGCTTCTAATACTAATTATAACCACCTTTGAGAAAATAAATGTATCCCACCCTTCATTACTGATTATAAATACCTTTGGTAAAATTAGTGACTTATCTACCATTACTAATTATAACCTCCTTTGGGCACTCAGTAATTCCACTCCCCATTGCCACTAGATAGTTTCATTTTCTTCATTTAAAAATAATGTTCAATGAATATATTGTTATGCCCACTCCCTTGAGGGTACATCAAGGGATAACCGATCACCCTTTGTGGCATGAGCCACTCATATTAATGTATTTTACATTATTTTAAAATACGTTACTATGTCTATGTTTTAAAACATCTTCTCAAATAGGGGCAAACTATAAACACTTAATTTCAGCCACTTTCATGTCTAAACTAGGATTTAGATAATTTTATAGCAAATGATGCAATTTAAGCCTGGAAATCACCTAATTTTCCAAAATTCATTTTTTTAAGGGACATAATTTCCTAAAAATGTGGTGAGGCTTGCTTATTTGAGGTATTACCCTGTATGCACCAATAACCACGTTTGGATTCAACCCTAGTCAAATTACAACCTAGTAATTTGACATTCTTGTCTTGATCTATTAATGCAAATGCATTTGAAAAAAAATTATAAAATCCACAAAGCACTAGGAAATATTAATTAAAAATAAATTCTCAATTAAATTTCCTATGTAAAAATTCCAAGTTGAATTAGTGAATTACATTTATCTAAAAATGAATTTTTCAACAAATACGAGGTCAAATTCAAGGGATATAATAAAGTGATTTATTAATTCATAAAATTCTAAAAATTTTGAGTCAAAACCTCATAAATATTTAAAGTGAGTTTTCATGGCTTATAAATATCTAAAGTGAGTTGGCAAACCTTTATGAGTGCTTTGACCCAACCCACAGTTAACCTAAACTCAACTTAGGTTATTTTAGACTCAACTAAATTTAGAATTAAACCTAACCTATCTAGGGTTAGTCTTGAGACCTATAAATACAAGTGTCATCACTCTACCCAATGAATCTTTTGTGTGTAATTTTATTCTGTAGGAATTCTTTTAAAAATTCATCAAAATAATGTTATAATGCCAAATTGATATCAAGATTCACACCAAGCCAATCCAAGCAAAGTAAAGAAAATAAAAGCCACATGTGGCAATTAGAAAAGTATTACAAATATGGAAAAAAAACATTGATCAATGTCTTTAATTCCATATACCAAGCAAGAACATCTTTTATACCAATAAGTGGACACTAATTTCGATAAGGGAGGTAAAATTTTTGTGTGATTTTATCTTTTATTTATGGTTTTGTCCATTATGTTATGCTCCCATTAGTTCTGAGGAAAGAGTGTTTATTTTCATTGCATTATTATACTTGAGTATTATTGAGATTCACTAACAAGGAGCTAATCAACATTTGTGTGCTCTTTGGATTCCTAATATACACCATATATGTTCTTTAGGTTAAAATTAGAATGATTTGACATGCACATGATGGTTCTTCCAATTTATGCCAATGACTTATGGTTTCAATTTTATGCATGCTTAAAATTAGGCTAAAAATACATTTTCTTGTTTTGATAAGGGCTTTCTTGAGGTTATAATGGGTGGTGGGTCTCTCGACCAGGCATGATCAAAGGCCAAAAACCTAATCCTAGATTTTATCTTCCACCTTAGACATGTTGTCAATTCCAATTTTGAGCCACAAAGCACCAGAGGCAGAGTTATCCAACTATAACTTAAACTTTGAAAACATACATTATCAATATTTATATTCTCCTAAATAATAGAGAGAATATATGATGAGAAGAGAGTAAATGGTCAAGTTGAGTGTAATGGAGTGGGATAAAACATAGTTTATGAAGTGAAACAAAAGAGCTATAACCACCAAAATATTACAAGGCCTTAGGAGACATGATAATTACAATATTTCACTACTTTAAAGAGAGAACATCCCAAAGGAGGAGGTAGAACATAACCACTTCATCAAAAATACACAATTAAAATGTATATGAGCATCTAAATAAGGTATGAAAAATATGAGTATTTCATTATTTATTCCAATCAAGTAATTATAATATAAATGTGGTATGCCTATAAATTCAATAAATACAAAATGTGAATATCAAGTCACAAATGATATTAAACTATTGTAGCAAGGGTATCAACATTATAATAGTGATAAATGGTGTAGCCCAATCATGAGTGGCACTTCACAATAATATATGACTCTATCTCAAACACTAAACTTTTTTATTTCATATAATTTTAATTACAACACATATTGAAATATTGTAATTTAGTATTAATAAATTACACAAGAAATATTAAAGACTGTCATATCTAAATATGCCTATGCAACTAATAAATTTAGTTTTTTAATAATAATGTGGGCCAAATTATAATTAAAAATATGATCACCACAAAATGTGAAAATATATGCATACATACATACATATATATGTATGTATGTATGTATGTATACACACACACACACACACACACACACACACACACACACACACACACACATAGAGAGAGAGAGAGAGAGAGAGAGAGAGAGAGAGAGAGAGAGAGAGAGAGAGAGAGAGAGAGAGAGAGAGAGAGAGAGAGAGAGATGTATATGTATATGTATATGTATCCATAAAATCCATAAAAGCATACAAAATATGAACATAATATAATGTCAAATAAATGCCATATATGTATACAATGCCAATAATGCATACATTAACATATATGCATATAAAAATTATATCATCTAACATCATAATATAATATCAGGTAAATGTATAATATATATACAATGATAAAAAAATGTATATTTCCATATAGTCATATAAAAAAGTACATCATATAAGACATATTACTCATCAAATAGTCTCCCTCTATTTTCTTCCTTAAATAATACTCTCCTTTGGATGCCTTGCTCATAGATAGAGATCCCTCAAATGCCTTAGATTCCTCCAAGGTCCAACTATAGGTCCTTATATGCTCATAGCTCACCTTTAGCTGAACCTATTCCAATATAAATATTATTTAAAAATTTATATATCATACATGAAAATAAGTTTAGAAATTAATTTTAAAATAGAATACAAAAATCATTTAAACATGTACTTACCTGAAATCTCATGTTCATTCTCAATCTATGTCTGATGCTCAACAAGGTCATTGATAGGTTGAGGTGCATGAATAGGCATGTGAAATAGGGAAGAAACATAAGAATGTGCCTTACTAATCATCTAAATGGCACTATCAAATGTCATATGAAAACCCTAAATATAAAATACATTCACATAAGTTATATTTGCCCAATTATGTAGTAAAATTATTAAAATAAATCTATTTTTACAATTCAAAACTACAAGTTAACATGTACCTTGGTGAGAACCTATGTAAATGGCATTGTAGCAATAATGCCTATGTCTATTTTTGCTCGTATATATGGAGGAGTGTCTACTATGGTCGTCAACTGAACAAAAAACATCCCTTTGTTTTCAATAAGATTTAATTTATTGCATAGAATACATGATTCATACAAGGGAACAAACATTATTATTTGGAAGATAAGTAGTGGTATTATAGGTAGCAATGAAAATATTGAGTACTTAAGAAACACTATGAATAAGTGATGATAATCAAGAAAAATGTGAAGCATTAAAATAAGTTTGAAAAGGTGAATGAACACCAATAATATGATTATAATAAATATAAGGAAGAATACAGTTTGAAAAAATTATATGAGAAAAACATCATTAGACATTGAAGGAGACTATCTAGAAGGTTTATCATTATTAGGTTACATATTTTCTCTCTATATCTTTCAACACATCTCACACATATAATTTGTATTCACTTCTTTTTCATTCAAATTTTAATTTGAACATGTATTATTTTTAGTAAATATCATATATCTATATAAATAAAAACATGTACATATAGTATAATATCAACTCAAAATTTTACATCTGTATATGTAAATGATGGCCTAGTAACATCAAAAAATGAAGTAGTGGATGTCCCATAAGCTAGATTTGCATATGTAAACATCAACTAGTTAATATCCACAAATTCAGTAATGGGCCATGAATATGTAGGCACCATATCCTCCTAAAGCATAAAAATTACATATATATTATAAAATTTCTATCTAAATCAATTTTTATCTTTTAAATACAAATATAACTTGAATTTAACATGACATTTATATAGAATACACCTACATGTGTGTAGTGATTGACATGTGCACACCAAACTTACATTATAAAAACTCATTGCTCATGAGTATATCATCTAATCCCTCAAAATCACCACCATTTTCATCCAAAGGTCTAGCACATATAATACCACAACATCTATAATCATGAAATCATGTATACACACTAGATGGAGTATCTCTAGCATTAATCTTAGAAATCTTAATTATATGTTGAATAAGTGTATTAGTAAGTACACTAAGTGCATGAAAAATGTCAATATCCATGACCTCCTTCATCATATAGGGGATCTCAGGCTAAAGTGGATTTTGGTTAGGGATCCTTGCAGGGTAGTTAGGTACATGACATGTACCTAGTCAATCTTATGTAGAGCCTTTCCTTCATCCTTGAAACTCACCATAGTTAAAATAGTTGGGAATATCATTGAGGATAAACTTATAGTAGAGTTTCCTCAAAAAATACAATGGGACCTTATGGTTTTTACATGGTAGATAATCAAACATCAACCACCATTAGTCCTAAAAATTATTTCTAAACAACTTTTGTTGGCATCAATGGACTAAAAAATGTTTATTGGTTACTAAAAAAGGTGCATTGGTTGTTGCATCAATGAATAAGGCACAGAGTAGGTATTTTGATATTTATTTATCCTTCACCTCATTTTCTAACATTTTTTTAGCATAATAAGCCCTACATCTATCCCTATATGATGTGCATCTATCAATTTGACTCATTATCAAGTCAACTTGACCTAATACTGAATCTAAAGTATTGTCCAAATAGGTGCAATAGGTGTTGGTTGATATGCGGTCCCTCATTATTCTAATTATTTGTTCAATTTCTATTAATTTTTCCACTATGTGTGCATTTATATTGTCTTGATTTCTTGGGGAGTCTTGTGGAACTATATGATGGATAGGAGGGTTAGGCAGAGAATTAGGAGGATGGTTATTATGTTGGTCTCTTGTAATGGAAAAAATTGTTAAAAAAGAATAGGATTTAACAAATAAATAATTCAAATAAAAAAAATTTCCAAAATTTATTGTTAATCGGTTTAGTTTTTTATTACTTACCTCCTCTCCAAAGTAACATTGTTTATTTGATGAGGTATCAGGCAATCTAGGTGTGTTTTTGTCCTTCTCCAAGTAGAACATGATCATAGTTTAACAAAGAGAATCATAGAGCAAGTAGGAAAATGAAAACAAAATAGTTGTGCCCATGGGTTGGTCATTTTTTTGTGGTTTCAATAATGTGTGTGTTATGGAAACATAACACGTATGTGTTATTTGAAATGATCTTAGTGCTAATAACATATATGATTTATTTTTTCATAATGTGTACACATTATGACTAGGGAATCATGAACCTAAATTTAAATAATACGTGTGTGTTATGGCCATTTTACATACACATTATGGTTATATCACATATTAATAAGGTTAAATGTCCATGGAATTGTCACCCAACTCTGTACACATAGACAATAGTGATTTAACCTTGAATAGTTAATAGAATAGATCATGAAAAAATAAAATTATGTGTACTATGAGAATATTAAAGACCCCAAGAGACAAACATTTCCCTAAAAAAAGTCAATCGATTGATTAATAAAGGGACATATTCCTATCAATTGAATGTGATCATTTAAGTATTTCCTATTTTTTTATTATTATATGTTTCCTTTGGATATATTGATAAAAATTTCTTAAAGCACTATATACACATAAACAACATGTTAACCTTTGTGCACTCAAATTCTTGTAATCTAGCTAATACAAATGATGAAGAGATGTTTTGATGGATGATCTATTGGTTTAGTTGGTTTGGTTGAATAGTTTCAGTTAGAAGAGATAAAAGGGTTGGTTCATTTGGATGAGTCACTTGAATGGGTTTTTGAGCAATGAGTGGTAGAGAATGTTCGTGTTTGTATAAAAATAACTTAGTTACTGTAGACACCGAAATCGTGTCGACTCCCCTGGTCATTCCCCATCTTATTCTTCTTCACCTATTTAACCCTTATCGATCACTTTTTCCATTAGCCTTGACCCTGGTAGCATGTAAAAATGAGCACAGAGCTAAAGCTAGACTCTATCCCCATTATGCATCTGCTGACGACAGTCTTTACCCAGATGATGTCGCCGACGTCGATCACTTATCGACCGACGTCGGCAATCCTGCCGACGTCAGTCACCTTACCGTTATCCATTATCAGTTATCGTTTGGTTCCCAATCAGTTTCCTGAAACGGTTATCAAACCATCTCTCGAACCGCCCCTGGCCTTCATCAGCGTCTACCAACCATTCAAAATGCTAATCAACTGATCAATCAATCAATCGACCTCCGAACTCTGACATCCATAGACTCTGGCAATCAACACTCTCGCGATCAACCAACTCTGGCATCAACCAATCTGCATTCGCTTCAATCCGGCACTGCACAGACAACCTCAATAATGTCAATCATGTCTTCGCACTGTGACAGGTAAGTATCCTCATCTGTTTATTTTTATTTTTCTAGTTATTGCTTTCATTGTTATTTCCATACTCTATATTCTGTTTAGACTTGACCTTCTGCAAATCCCCAGAGCCTATTTAAACTCAGACCTTACCCTGACTAGACCCTGTCCCAACTCAACCAGAACCTATCCAAAACCTTGACCAGACCCTGTCCTGACCTTATCTCGATTCTATCAGACCCTGTCCTGACTCTGTCTAAACCTTGTCCCGACTCTGTCTAAACCTTGTCCCGATCCTATCAAGAACCTGTCCTGACTCTCCCAAACTTTCTGCAACTCGCGTAGACTCTATCCAGAACCTGCCCCGATCGACGCCAGTCACTACCCCGACCGACACCGACAGTTTGACTGACGCCGGCACCTTCCCTGACCGACGCCGGCACCACAGAGACCGACGTCGGTGACTGTACAGAACAGTGCTACATATCAGGTATGCACTTTATTTTCTGTCATTTATTTCTATCATTTTATCTTTTATTATCTACTTTCATCCAATATTCTACTTTTTTATCAGTGGGTTGATATCCTTCTAGGAAGTCTTAGTACTTCCAGGATCGGGCGTTCGCCTGACAACCCACCATATCTTTGACTAACATTTTTCCGTGTTTCAGCCTTTTCTTCTTTGCAGGTGTCATTCCTCCACAGCCAAAGAGGAGAATCTTCCAACGTCTGATTTCGGTGTGCACAACTTTATCAGGTATCTTCTAGCCTTGACCATCTCTTAGTTTCTTATTTCTTCTTTGGATGTAGAAAGCAATTTTGCATAGAAACATTTTGGCACGCCCGGTGGGACCCTAGGGCCTTCCTTGGGTTCTTTCTTTCTTTCATTCATATAGGTGCATTAGGTTCCTTCCTTTTCGCCTCCTTTCGTCTCTTCTTAAACGACATCATAAGCAGGACTAAAACAAACATTTCTTTCTTTCTTGCACTTCTAGACTAGCTAAAACTCATATTCTTTGACTCTTTCTCCATTCATTTTCATACGAACAAACATTTCAACTTGGGCATTAAAACACTTTGCATTCATTTTTGTTTGCCTGCATCTCTTAGACCACACGTAGTAATCAAACCACATATTGAATTAATCTAGATCACTTGATGTTACACGACCAAACCACCTGCACAAAACAAACATAAAACTCACTTGAGACAAGGCCCAACTGGGATTTCATCCCCCAGCGGATACCTTACCCCGTCCCAGCAATCTCACTTGGATTTCATCACCAAGGAGAAAGCCCACTCCGTTCTCTGGCGGAGTCTAATCTCTAGGCGAGGTATATTTTGGCTAAGCGAAACCAGCTAACCACTAGAATCATGAAGTGAGGGGAGCTTGCTCCTTAGCACCAGGCCACATACCGAACCTAACACAGACTTCTTGAGCACCATAACAAAACCTGAAACCATCTATAGACTGCTTCTTCTAGGACCTGACTCAAAAACCAACCTTCCTCTACACACATTCTAAGGCATAAGCCACTATAATCCTAATAATTTACTTCTAGAATTTTAGGATCTGCTTGTGTCTTCATCTTTTTCGTTATTATCTGCTTGTTTGAGCTTGTGAGGACGTTCTTCCTTGCCTTGAATGGTTCTGACTTGTAGCCAAGCCAAGGCTCTAGTCGATCACGTGAGCCATCAATCGCTTTCGCCTACCCCGTCTATAACCAATCCTATAATGGAGTTCCACTCGGAAACCGAAAGAACTCCTACTAAACCATCCCCGACCCAAATGCCTATTGTCCCAGAAGGGGACCAAGATTTTGCATGATTCTTGGACCTCAATACCGCATCCCTCCAAAACTATCTCATGAGAAACCCAATGCGGGACCTTTTAGGTGACATGGCGATGACATCAACACCGTTTGCCACCCAACCTTTTACGACTCAGCCTTTCGCCTCAACCGTTAACCTGACCATGGCCAATACGCAAAGTTTGGCCTCCTCGTCTATTTTTAGACCGACCTCCATCGGGGTTTCGTTACCCCCTCAACCATCTTCAATTCAACCAAGTTCTACATCATATCAGAACTTGATTGCCTCGACCCCACACACTCTCGCACCTATATATGCAAGAGTGCCTACCTCCTCTTTTGCCCATGCCACCACACAACCACCTTTGGCGATATCTGGTCAGCCTATGCCTTCTACCTTTGTAACTCAACCACCCTTAGCCTCTACTTCTGCCCTTGCGACTAGTCATCCATACGTTGCGCCCTTACTGGTACAACCGACTACATTACACGCCTCGTCTAACCTCTTTCAAGCACCTTACAACCTAGGGGGCGCTCCATCCACCAATCCGTCAACAGACGTCATCAAGATGCTGATGGATAAAATGTCCAGTCTCGAAGCTTCTATCTCCGGTTCAAGTAATGTCTCTCCATATGACCAGATTTACAACGAGCCCATCCATCCTTCTGTCCCTATCCGACCATACCCCAACCATTGGGAGCTTCCTAAATTCACTCGCTTTCAGAGTAAGGAAGACCCACAACAACACTTACAGGCATTCAGACATGCCTGTTACCTTATCGCCCATGATGATGCGTTACTTCTATGCACATTTCCTATGTCTCTTTTTGGCCCTGCCCTTGACTGGTATAGCTCTCTTGCCAGACATTCTATCTTTTCATTCATTCAACTCGCCCAACTATTCATTGACCATTTCTCAATCAATATCACTAAACAAGTCTCGATCACAGACCTTTACTCCATTAGGCAATTTGACGATGAATCAATAGTCAATTTTGTCGCCCGTTGGAGAGGCTTGATTAACCAGCTCTCCTTCTCCTTGCCTCAACCCGAGCTCATTGAGCTCTTTTCCCGAGCATGTGCCAGTCACATCTCGTCCACCTTGTGGGTTCAAACATTCCACACTTTCGACGAGGCCTTCACCATGGCCCGAAAGCTTGAACTCTGCGCCATTGAAGAAGATAAGGTCAAATTGCGTAACACCAACACAAGAACCAATGACCATTCTTCTTCCAGATCTTCTTCTGCCCACTCTCAATCCAAGGGGTCGGCAAACACTGTCATCTTTAGACCATCATCTTCAATAATGACCAACCAACCATCATCTTCAACATTAGACTACATCAATAAACATTTTCAACGTCAATCCATACAGCGTCAATTCAATCCAATTGGGGAGTCATATGCCTCTGTCTTGGATAAACTCATCAAGCAGGGGGTCCTCAATCTCCCTTCAATCTGACCACATCAATTTGACCCCTCAACACCTATCCCTACATGGTACAGGGAAAACCACTTTTGCAACTATCACCGTGTCAAAGGCCATGACACGGATCACTGTCAAACTTTCAAAAACATCATACAGGACATGCTCGACAAGGGGGATCTCATCTTGGATAACCCGAACGCACTGCCCAACCAAAACCTTGACATCTTCAAGCAACCTTTTCCTAATCACCCGCCTATTCAAGACAATATCCAAACCATGATCAATGACCCTCAAGACCATGATATACACACGGTTGACACTATCTTTTCTCTTATCCCTGACCAATCTCTTTCACAAGTGGAAGACCCTTCTTCCCCTATACCTCCTCCACATGGTGAAGAACTTTCTTCTCCTACTTGTCTTCCATCAACTTCTCCTATATTGGAAGACGCTTTCACCACATCAACACTAGTAGATAATCACACCTTTTTGACTCCCCAACCACACACAGAAGCCATGACTACTCCGACGCTCTTTCCACTTAAAGAGCCCACTTTTTTAATCCCTTCTTCATTGAGAGAAGAACCGTCCACATCTAAGTCCAAACCCGCGCAAGCGTCCATCATGCCCAAAGTGATTAAACCTCTTGGTGTTCGCCCCACATCTAACCTCACCTCGCACAAAGGTGGCCCTCAACTCAAACCAAAGAAGGCTACTAAACCACACCGGAGGCCTCCTCCCCTATCTTTGTCATTACCTTCAATCTTGGGCCCACATCCATCTACTTTACTTGGAGTGCTTCCCACTCCCATACTTCATAGAGGCACGTCGCCTCCATTATTCTATCAACCCATCAGACTTATACCTCCTCCAAACCATCAACCTATGCCTCTTATGCCTCTCAAACCAAAGTCATCAACCCTCACTACAACAAGACATCCAGACCCGTTAGCAGGTTCTTACACCTTGCTGTTACGGCAATTGTTGCAGTCCTCTCGTATCTATCTCCTGCCTCTTAGACCATATCAATCTCTCGGACCAAAACCACCATGGTTCGATGACACTCACATTTGTGCGTATCATCACACGCTTGGACATGACACTGAGCATTGTTGTGCCCTCAAGGTTGCCATTCGCCAATGTCTGGGGAATGACACCCTTCTTCTCGACCACATCATCAATAAACCTTCAACACCACCCCACTCATCAACTCTCGGATCAAGACCATCTTGGTTCGACAACTCTAAATTCTGTCATTATCATCACACTCCGGGACATGACACTGAGCGTTGTTGTGCTCTTAAAGCTGTCATTCGTTACCACCGAAAAAAGGATACCCTTCTCATCAAGGATCCTCTTGACCACCCCTCTGACAAATCATCAACACCAACCCATGCCTCTCCAACCTCGTCACCTAAATCGGGATCTCCACACCAGACTAGGGTCCCTTCACCGCCTTTAACCCCCTTATTCAACATCAACACAATCCATCTAACCACTAAGCCTCAATCGACCTTAACCAATCCGTCAAACATTCTCCCTAGCCGCTGGGGGAATTCAACCTTCATCCACGCCTTGACCAACCTTCCAAACCAATCTCGACCACATATCAATCACTCTTTCAACTTAGCCTCAACCAGACTAGCAACCAAACATTTAACCCGACCTCAACCAAACATTCGACCCAACCAAA
This sequence comes from Torreya grandis, assembly GCA_037957365.1. Classification (NCBI taxonomy): domain Eukaryota; kingdom Viridiplantae; phylum Streptophyta; class Pinopsida; order Cupressales; family Taxaceae; genus Torreya; species Torreya grandis. The sequence continues at coordinate 1,957,376 of JARHVA010000842.1, forward strand.
GACCAAATACCAACCAATCAACCCTTGACCAACCATTGACCAACTATCAAATCTCAACCAAACATTCAACCAACCTTTTTTATCAAAACATTTAACCAGTCTCGACCAATCAACAACCATATCAACCAACTTCACATCCGCTCATCAATCAACACCTGACCAATCTGGAAAGAGTAAACAGGGCAAGTTTGCTCCTAATTGACTCGGACCTTATCACGCACAAGCATACACCAGGGACTTATCAGACCCTGAGCCTCTTAATGCGTTGCATCTGTGACCGTTTTACTGCTAGTCGAGTACTCATCCACTTGACACTTAACTTGAGCTCGTCCCTTGAGCAATCCCTGTCCTCTTAGTCCTAATTCCTTTCAACCCTATTCCTCTTCACAATTCCTATAACCTTTTATGCTGTATGGATGCTTTGTCCTAATAAAAGGGAGCCCTTGACCTTCTATAATCTTGTCCATGACTCACATTTCTATAAAAACAAATCAAGATGTCACAATATCCATGGTCACTATATCAATATCAATATCAAAAGGCAGACTGCTCCCTTGAAGGACCGCTGTACTATCATTGTTGTATTACTAGACTGATCCCTTGAAGGACAGCTAGGCCAACTTAACAAACATTTAAAACAAAAATCTAGACCACTCCCTCGAAGGATGGCTATGACTAATCTGGCAATAAACAGCACTATTTTAGAAGCTTTCCGCATCGATCAGCTTCACAACTGACCACCAATCAAATGACATCCTTATGCAGGCTTCCCGCATTGATCAGTCTGCGCAAAAAAAAAAAAAAAAAAATGAGTCATGGACTTGGCTTGTAGTTGTCTCAGGGTCTCCTATAAAAAAGGGGCAAGGTCCTTCCTACTCTTAAACTGGGTTACCCTATCCTCCTCCTATCACCCACTCAAGGGACTTCGAGCTCACTTAATGTCACAGTGATTCGATTACCACTCTAACGTAACTATGGTCAACGACGTCACGCATGAATGGGGCTCTTGGTTCTCATAACCCCTATCTATGCTATCTTTTTGGTCCTTGTCAATGAAAGAGCAATATGCTTTTCACTTCTTCTGCACTTTGGTCACATTCGCCTTCATCACTTGTCAATCGACTCAACTCAACTCTCTTTTCAGACCACTCCCCTAGCCTATTCACCCTAGTTTCTATGGACACCAATACACATGGAAACTATCGACCCGCCACAATTTATGTTAAGCATAAACCAATACTTGTTGAAGCATAAATAGACCTCAATTCATTTTTAGCATACATCCATCACGAATATGGAATATTGCTAGGGATGAACAACCCCTCAACCAATGTTGCAGAATACACCATTTGGAAAAGGCTGCAACATCTTTTCTCCTCATCATTTCATCATAACCAAGACCAATCTATCAACCATTTTTGACCACCTGTCTACCACTCAGACCCTTTGTCTGAACTACATTGGTCTGAGGCCCTTCCACCAGGGCTATGTAGGCAGCACTCAGATGACACGACTGTCTTCTAGGGTTAGCTCGACCATTCTCGTTTGTTCGTCTCTCTGATGGATAAACCTTTTTTCCTTCTTTTAACCATAACCTTGCCCTTGACCACGACCAATTTCATCCCTTTGTCCCTCCCTCCCTTCAAGGGAGAACTACATTGGCCTGAGGCCCTATCACCAGGGCTATGTAGGCAGCACTCAGTTGACATGGGGTCTTCTGGGGTTAGCTCGGCCGCATCCTTTCATCCATTCCTCCCCTCGACCACCAACCCTTGGAGATCATACCTATCTCCTCTGACCTCGACCACTTCCAAGACATTGTTGCCTTGGTTGTTTTTGCATGTATGCTACCTCATGACTGGTTAGCAGAATTGTGCGCAGACCTTTTTGGACCCTCACAAGTATAGGATCGCAACCCGGTTGATCCGCACTACTTGTGACTTTTTCATGATTCTAGGAGCACTTCCTGAGCCTGGGATACCTAGAACGTGATGACCCATTTGGAGCTTCAGCTTTGATTGAATAACCCAATCAGTAGATGACTAAATGCTGGGGCCCAGTTCTTTCAATTTTGGCACTCCTCGACCCTTGACCTGTGACACTTTGACCTAACCCTCTCGTGCAGTGGTATACGCACAATCACGACCTTTGCAGCATTCACCCTCACCCTTTTTTCATCCACTCTTTGTCAAATCAGCACCCGATTCCTGGTTCCCTTCCCTCGACTCCTGCTTTGAGGGGGAATACCTTATCCATAATTGGGGCAATCCACTTCATGTTTTTGTCTTGCAGTTCATTCGAACAACCAACAAGATGAAATCAACCTTATCCCTCACCTGGGGCAATCACTCCTATTTTTGTCTTGCAGTTCATCCAAAACAACCAACAAGACAAAAAGGGGCAAATGTAGACACCGAAATCATGTCGACTCCCCTGGTCATTCCCCGTCTTATTCTTCTTCACCTATTTAACCCTTGTCGATCACTTTTTCCATTAGCCTTGACCCTGGCAGCATGTAAAAATGAGCACAGAGCTAAAGCTAGACTCTATCCCCATTATGCATCTGCCGACGATGGTCTTTACCCGGTCGATGTCACCGACGTCGGTCACTTATCGGCCGACGTC